>JAZGTK010000638.1:0-58568 GCA_036877625.1 Ambastaia sidthimunki
ACTTCAAACATTAAAAATGAGGCAAATGCAC
This sequence comes from Ambastaia sidthimunki, assembly GCA_036877625.1. Taxonomy (NCBI): domain Eukaryota; kingdom Metazoa; phylum Chordata; class Actinopteri; order Cypriniformes; family Botiidae; genus Ambastaia; species Ambastaia sidthimunki. Next base: position 32 of record JAZGTK010000638.1, read on the forward strand.
TATAAAAGAGTTATGAAAGACAGAACAAAGGACAGAAAGAAAGACAACAGTTTTTGAGGGGGACACACTATTCCATTAAAGCTCACTTTTAACATTCTGAGAACAATGCTAGTGGGAGCAGCAGTGTGTGCTAGCTTCAGCCCTGCGTTTCCTCTTTTCTGGATTTCATTGTCATGATACTCACAACATGAAATGCTGGCCAGACTCAGTTATGTTGCACTGATCCTTGACACCTGGACTCTGGAGTGTTGTGTAGTGCAGTGAGTGAATAAGTGAGATTTTACAGCATTGCCCCAGCTCCTGTAGGTCGCTCTACACGTCAGTCACACAGATGGTGCTAATTTCCCTCTATGCAATGCTACGCGCTAACCTGGAACCGACAGCCAAGACAGCTTCCTTACGCCACACCATGTGACCCAACAGAGAAATCTGCAGTTCGTCCTACATTTTTGGACTTGAACCAGGACACAAGTTTCAGGTTTTGCTTTTCGTCAAGTCACTACTGGACATTGTGTACCAACAGAACAAAGAACTTCCTCCACCCTCGTGTTTGAACTGCCACTCATCTCTGACAGTAAGAGTTTCCCAGCTAACAGCTATTTTGTCAATTCTTTTGTCATTTCATTTATTATTTCAAAACTTTCATTTTTTAATTAATACGCTGTATTAACATTAATGCTCGGCTATAAGAACGTTATTCACAATTTTCCATTTCTGTAACATTACGACATTAAAAGATTCCACTTACTACCTAAGAATAACATTTTTGGTATCTATGATATATAATGCTAAAAAACGTATATAATGCTACTAACGTTAGCAAGAACGTTTCTGATAACTTTGAGAGAACGTTTTGCAGCGAATGAGATACCATTGTGGGAACGTGGCCTAGACCAGAAACCAAAGAATCTCGTACCACCTGCTGTCAACTGGAAAGCCTCTCTGCTTTCATAACACAGGGCCAGGGAAAGGGCAGATCTGAAGTACACAGGCAGCTGAGGTATAATTGGATGTAATGAAGGCTAACTGAGAAAAAGCCAAGCTGGATTTCATGACCTTGGTATCAGTGCTCTGGTGGGACAGAGCCTAAATCCATCGCTCATTAAATCTATAATAAACACGGCAGAGCTGAAACATGTTAGCGGTATGTACGAGACGACTGTTCGGCAGAATACTGATGTTGAGATTACTGGATGTGAATTTTGAGCATCTCTGTGGCTATTTGCAGTGAAACTGGATCCACTGGTGGCCTCGCTTCATCAGAGTTCATGGCAGGCTCAGGGGAGAAAGCAAAGATGATCGTTGTCACCCCATCAGTCACGACAATAGCAACACTCGGTACAGCAGCGTTGGTGGTCTTGAGAAAGAGAGAGGAATATCTACAGCCCGGGTATCAAAACTTCTTGTTACTAGTGACACTTGTAATTCTGTTAAAAACCAGGCCTCTTAAAGTGGCAATCTGTAACTTATTTGGGCTAAAAATGCAAAAATCAATTATTAAGCTAGTACATAACTGATCAATGTTCAAAATAGTCTCCTTATCTTTCTCCAATTCATTAATGATATTAATATGATATCAATGATATCAATAATGTTATTAATGATTTATAAGTTTGGCTTCATTTGACTTCAACATATGTAATAAAAAGTATGTAAAGTAACCAGCTATTTTTATGTTTCAAACTGAGATGACCATAGACGGGCAAAGTCATAAAAATATAACTTAAAAATACTTAATTTAAAAAATGACTTATGAATACATTAATTCTAAACACACCCATATAGTCATGCAGTTTCAGTGCTTATCAAGAAAAATATATATTTTATTTTTTCACAAACACACATATACACACATGTGTACATACAAATATAGATACATAAACATAAGAATATATAACTATATATTAAAGTATACATTTATTAGTTTAGAATAATATTTGTATAAGTATTTGTAAAAAAATATTAAATATTGTCATTTTTAATGATAACAAAAAGTAGTTACAAAAATTACAAACTTGACAAGCGCTGAAACAGCATGACTTTCCGAGTCTCTCAGGGGCCTGTAGAAGAGAGAGGCGGTATGTTGGGGTTAAGGAAAAAGGCCACCCATATGGACAGCAGCTGATTTTCCTACTGTAGTGTCCAATGTACACACACACACACACACCATCATAAATACACTTATGCATGCATGCATACACACAGAGACATACACATGTTCTTCCTTTCTACATACAGGTCCTCTAGAGTGGATTCATATACACAAGCACCTGAACATTGACCTGCTTCTCCACTCCTGAATTCAGCATCTTATTGTAGCCAACAAGGAGACGCTTTTACTGAACAGCCAAAACAAGCAGTTCTCAGGCCATAACTCTTTGTCTTAGTGGTTCTTGTTTGACCATATATCACTGGAATAAAATGCCCAAGGGATCTCATTTATTTAGCTGTGAATATCATAAGCCAAAGTGTATGTTTGTGTGCAAGTCATAATGGCGAGCAGGGGTAGCAAATGGATGTATCACAGAAACTGTGTGTGTGTGTGTGTGTGTGTGTGTGTGTCCATCTGCCCTGGTTTTCACTATGTTATGTGGACCAAATGCCCCCACAAATATGGTGATGGCAAAAAGACCTTGTGGGGACATCTTGAGATTCCACATAAGGAAACAAGCTTATAAGTCATAAATCACACAGAATGATCATTTCTGAAAATGAAAATTTTAGAAAGTTTTCTGTGATAGTTAGGTTTAGGGGTAGAGTTAGTGTAGGGGGATAGAATGTACAGTTTGTACAGTATAAAAACTATTACGTCTACGGAAAGCCCCCATTAAACATGAAAACCCAATAAGCATGTGTGTGTGTGTATGTGTGAGAGACAGAAAGAGAGAGAGACAGAAAGATGGAGAGAGAGAGCAGTGCTGGAGGGTTCAGTGGTTTTGCAGTGTAAACAAATTGTGTCATGCTTTAGCAGAGCACTGGGAACTATTAGCATCAAGCTAGATGTCAATCACACCTCCATGCTTCGTTCAAGAAGGTCTGAAGATCTAAAGACACACACACACACACACACACACACACTCAACTCCTGAGAAGATGTTAATTATTTATAACTTTCTAATGGAAACTTCTAATGGAACGTTCTAATAAAAAGACCTACATCAATCTCATTCCTAAGCTTCAGGCAGAGCTCTGAGAGGACTCCATCTCTTTCAGATCCATCAGCTCAAAGAGCGTTTGATTGGCAGAGCCACTGTTTGCTCTTTGAGAGGCTTTTCTACAGAGAGCTTTTGGTTTGATGCCCTGTCCCCATCATCAAAGGTTAGTTTCAAAATTGGCCCCATCACTTTAATTGTGGAATTTGGGTTCAGACTGAACATTTCCCCCCACCAACCGCCCCCAGCACAAGACTCATAGTTAGGTTCACCGATGCATACAAACGCATGTAGACTAGATGATCACACAGGTTTCTGTGAAAGTGTTTTTGCCACCTTTGCTTGCTGTCCTGACTTTACATTTATGCATTTAAGGAGATGCTGTTATCTAAAGTAATCTTTTTTTAAACAGTGTGTTTGTGTTCCCTGGGAATCGAACCCACAACCTTTGTGCTGCTGACGCAATGCTTTACCAGATGAGCTACAAACACATGAGCTCAAAGTTAGATGTCTTACAAACATGCACAAACACACACGTTTATCACTTTAAGGCATATAGTAACTAAATCAAGTATAAACTTACCACCCAGTTATAATGGACAATGCAACTGTTGACAAAACTTGTTTGACAAAGTTTGACAAATAAAAATTGCTGCTTTAAAAAAAAGGTATAAACTTACCATTAAAACACACATAAATTTAAAAAATTCCAATACGAAATATCATACAGCAACAATATTTTCACATATTCCAAATGCAAATTTGGCTTTGGACTTGGTGTGAAAACACTTTGCCAAAACTGGTTTGTCAAATTGGTGTGAACAGAGTGTGAACGAGACTTCGCTTTGGTTTTGTTCTGTGTATCTGCTCTATTCATCACATACGCAATGGTTCACTACGGTACAAAGGCAGTGAAATGTGCTGTCCAATGTGTTGTAAGCCCAAAGGTCCAAACGACTAATGAGAGGAACTAAACTCTGACAGACTTGGCTCATGCAAAGGATGTTAATTCAAATCTACTGTCCTCTGTCCAAACGCAACACCAAAACTTCTTTGCGAGAGGATACCAAGGGCCCCGGGTGATAATCTTACCATAGTTAGCACTTCTGCAGGAGTCCAAATAGAAATCGCTTAGTTCACCCCCCAAAGGAAATGGCACATACAATCAGTTAAGCAAGCTGCTTCGAGCGAGTCTCAAAGGCATCGTATATGTTTCTCTTTGGTTGTGTAACACCACCCAGTGCGCTCTGTGCGTAACAAAAGATGCCTCGGGTTTAATGTTTCGGAAATCTTTATGGACGCAACCCTTACGCTTAGGGATGAAGGCCGCTGGTAATTAATATTGTTGACAAAGGAGCTCATAATTTGTTTCCTTCTTGAGAAGCAAGGCTGCAGAACCCTACTGGCTCGTGGAAACCAGTGTGGACACAAGAAGTTGGGCTGATGGAGAGTCTCGGCAGAGCAGGGTGCTGTGTGATTGGTCCCTGCAGGGCGCATGATTAATGTGCCTGGGAAAAGAAGCAGAGGCCGCTGGGAGATGCTCGATTCTGTTTTGCTCTACCAAGACTGTGCTGAACTTTATGTCAACAGTAGATGGAGAACAGCTCTTGCAATCTGTACAGCTAAGAGTGGACTTACTAATAGCCGCTGCTTTGGCTACGGTAAAAATCTAAAATTTTTCATCTACGCTCCATTTTAAAAGACACAAACCTGTAATATTAAACTTGTACAAGATGAGTGATGAAGATGTAAAAACAGCACGTACTGACAAAAACGAGCCCCAAAGTAATACAGCTGTGAATTTTGAGTCTCTTCGTCGACAGTTTTAAATGAACGACTTTATTTTAGCGTCTGTTGTGCTTCATTATTTATTCATGCATTTCTTAGAAGCAAAGCCTCTAATGAAACCACTGACCCAGCGAACAGGAAACATTCTCAGAATGTTGGCCAACATTATCTAACAGTTCTCTCAAAGTTATCAAAATGTTCTTGCAGTAACGTTAGAAGTTTTTTTTAATGTTATATATATCATCAAAAACGTTATTGTTAAGTTGTTAATGGGAAGATTTGAAAGCAATACAGAAGTGTGAATAACGTTCGTATAACCAAACAATATCATTAATAAAACATCTCAAAGGACGTTTGAACATTCCTAGCACATTCAAAATATCAGTAAAAAAATTTTTGCTACTTAAAAGTAACGTTCTTAAAACCTAAAATAGTTAACTGGTGACACAGGCTAGCAAAACACAAGTACACGCAAGCACACACACTACACAGTCTACATCTGTCCATCACACTACATAGAAGTGTTAAAGGGGTTCAAGTTCATCAGCAGGGTCTCGGGCCCGGTCCAGGGGGTTCAGTCAGCCTCTGCTCCAGGCCCGCACAGGCATCTGTCTGCCCTCCCAACCATTCACAACATCATGCTCCACTGGAAGCTGAACAAAAATATTGCTTGTGCTTTTTAAAGGCCAGACAGCTTGAAAATACACCCCACATCAGAGAACGAGAGTTTGGATTGCGGATTCGTACTCTGTCGACCCCTGCGCCATCTGAAACCTCTTTAAAGTTGAAATATGGTTTGGGATAATCTGGAATCTATGTATTTGGTCTGTTTACATACTGGAATTGTGTCCTCTGAACCAAAGCGTATATTTTCAGGCAAGTCATATTAGTTCACAACTGTGTCAGTTCTGTTTTCCCAGATAACAGATTTTAAAATAAAGCCTCAGACAATCTCAGTTGTAAACAGGACTATGTACTGACACCATATTAACATACACAATACATCAGAAATCATGCACTGTTAAAAACATTCAATTGACGGAATCTCAGGTTATGATTTTACATGATGATACAATTACTGCTTAACTTTACTAGTGTGATTTCAAGCAGCAAACTACAAAAGCATTAATTTTACCCTTTATTGTTTCCAATCAGATGTGCATTCTTGCTGAATGGGTCTTAATGACACATTTAAAACAGGATGTTGGCTCACCCATTACCCTCTATTCATTTTCACAAATGCAACGCTGGGCAATATTTATATCATCAGTGACATTAAAAGCAACAACAATGGCTCAATGGCTCCAGAGTGCGTCAAAAACGCAGAGGTCAAAACAAGACAAAATCCCTTGTCACTTTGACTCCAAAGAATCAGTAACAGGTCAGATGCGGAGAAGAAAGAACAGGCAATTGTGTTTTGTTTTCATCTGAGCTTCACAAACAGAGCTACTAACAAAGTGACCTATCTGAGCCACTTCCTTCCATTCTGATTGGCCTAATTGGGACCTGTTGACAGAGAGTCCCATCCGAGCAGGAACCGGCCAATCAGCTGCTGGCATCTGTCATCCCCACCACACCGGACTTCCACCGAGAATAAATGCGCTTTCTGTCTGCACGACCCTAATGACCTTCTCATTATATGAACGTTTTAATTGTCCCGAAAAAAAACTTATATTGAGAGCCCCATGTAAGAGTGTTCGGTCGTGAACAGATATTAAATTTCAGATGAGAACGGAATTATTAAATTAAGAAAAGAATGTTGGGATGGCTAAAATAAAAAGGTTATTAACAATGCTTTAAAATTGGGAATTATAACATTATATGTTTTTTAAAATGATGAATGTAACAGTTAAATATTTAAAATAAAAAAAAACATAAGAAATACTTTGTGTCCAAAGTAATCTTTCAATAAGGACCCCAAATGCAAGCTAAAAAGTAAACTAACAAAAAATACGAGAGGCTGATCTGAGCTTTTACTTTTAAAAAAAAATAATTTTACTTTATGATTAAGAAATATTTGAGAAAAAATAAAAATATGTGATGACTCATTTTTGTCATTATGGCAACACAAACCTCTTAATGTTCAGTGTTCAACTTTATATTTAAAAGAAAATTTAGGGAGAATTATAGACAAAATACTATAGACAAAGATTTGGTTTCAAATAAATGGCAAAGAAATAAATAGTTTTGGAAATAAATAAATAACAATATTGCACGCACACACACACACACATAATAAATAATCATATATTGATCTGTTAATAAATAATTTTGATTTAGTTAAAGATCTAAAAACTAAATCCAAAATATAGTCTAAAAATCTAATAAAAAGCCAAATCAACACTTTTCTCAGTGTAAAGTGTCCTCTTTGATACCCATTGACCCAATCAGTTCAGTGCATCTGAAAGCAGGGACTTCAGAGAGTTCAGAGAGTCAATGGTGGGCAGCTGCAGGCAGCGTTTGCTGGTTTTTGTGTGCGTCTACAGTGTCCATGTCCACACAAAAGCCCCTTAACAGCAGCTGTCATCAGCCACCGCAGCGAGGATGCTAAGCGCGGTCTTTCTACAGATCCCCCAGCCTGTGTTTGTACAGACCTGAGAGCTGGATACAGTTAAAATGAGCGTTGTTTAGTCTTCTCTCCTAAGAAAGCGACCGCAGCTTGCGCAGTGTTTGTCTGCTTTTAAAGCTGGTTCGCGAGTAAAAAATCAAATGGAAAAGGTGTCCAGCGGGCCGCCGCACTTTGCACCTGAGGTTTGGATCAATACAGTCAAGCGATGACACGTCAATTTGCAGGAAGAAAAGACCCGCTGGCCGCTCAATGTCCGCGGTGAGAGACGCGGGCAGGTGAATTGTTCTCTGGCGGATACAGTGTATCAACACCTTTCTTTTAACCGCGGCGCGCTTTTCTCTCTCCGTTACGCCACGGGCGCGATCCGTGTTCGTACGCGTACGTGATGTTTGACCGCTGCTCGTGAAAGCTGACACTCTTTTGTCTCGTTTGGCCTTTGCTTTATTGTTTTTAAAGAAAGCAATGTTTTGGAGTTATTGCCTGGCACACATCGCCAAAGGCCAGCTGCCGCGCGGCTATTATATGATGTTTGATACATGTAATTATGTTACTAAAAAACACAAGCATGTCGTCAGCCGGACAAAAGCATCTGCCTGACACGAGCACCTGACGCGCATCGCTTGTGGACCGTCTGAAGTTGTGCTAGACAGGTGTTGGTTTGGTTATGAGTAACAATGTGACATTTCGACTTCAATGGAACAGCGACTCAATGCTGGGCATTCAAGAGAAAGTTTCCATAAGCGACTTTCATATGACGCATTATACGTGCAATATGGCACCGTTGTAAAAATTAACTGCATGGATGGTTATTATCAATGACTCGCACATTTTTAATGGTGTTCTAAAGCCAATGTCCCTAAGGGCTGCGGTTTCCATACATATACACACACACACACACACACACACACACCTGTGTCTATGAGGTCAACACTGATGTAGCTTCCACTCTTTACCAAGATAACGATATTTAATAAACTCATCCACAACAAAGGAAAGTTTAACAGCTGTCTGATGTTGTCAACACCACCTGACTGAACAACCTCTAAACAGTAGAGATCATGGTGGATTTCAGGAGCTTCAGGTGAAGTTCTGATCATTGGGTCTGTTCTGTGCATTTCAATTACTGTTACTTGGTTATCTGCCAAAGCTGACATTAAAAGATTGCACCCATCAATTTTAGGTTGTTAGAACGTTTCTGTAACATTTCCATTAAGTAACAAAAATGTTACGTTCCAAAAATGGTAAAAACTTTTACCGTAAAAAATATTTTTTTCTTTTTTAGACATACCATTAATGTTATTCAAACTTCTTAACACTATTATGTTTTTAAAAAGTTCCACTAACGAATTAAGAAAATGGGCATGCAGAATTATTATGGACCTCATACATCTAGGCTACAACCTCTTTAAACTTCAGTTTCTACACAAAGGTTTTATACTAACATCATGATATATACTATACCCTACCCCTAATCCTTTCACACAGATCTTCTACTTTAGTTACACTGAATCTAATACTGTATATTTCTACTGTTTTTATATACAGCTAATGAACATTAATTATTGTAAGATTTAACTTTTATTATTAAATTTGCAGGCAAAGCTAAGAACAGATACACAGAGAGGCAGCAGCTGTACTGGCCAACAGATGGCACTAATGACTAGAGAGGTACACTGTCTGCCTAAGATGAGATGCATGTGGCAAGATCAGACATGACTGCCCCCACCTCCCCCCAAACAAGAAAAGAAACAGACCGTTTATCCCATTTCTGTGGTTCACACAGTTAGCAGATGAAGTAAGAAAAGGTGATGAGGTACAGTATAGTACCAAAAAAACCCTGGCTGTTACATTGGAATTAATGTTATGCTGCAAACCATAATATTTTGGTTAAAATGAACAAAAATCAGTTATTGGTAAAAAAAAAATAACGGATCAGATCTCCTTACCTTACCCTAATTCGCAAGGGTAAGTTTATAATAATAACTTAGAATTTGAGAGGTTGGGTCCAATTTTGTGGGAAATGTTTGCCTGTAAACAAAGAAAGAAATAGCTACTATATCACGTTTAGGTAACTGCAGATGGTGTGCGACGTTTGTAGCTTGTTTTTACAGCAGTTGTTTAAAGTTTAAACTAGTCATCCATGTTAAAAAAATAACTGCAAGCAATTTTCTGTTTCAAACAGAGATGGCGGCAGAGAGTCAAAAGTTACAGATTGCAGCTTTAAAAGATGCGAGTGAAGTTTCAGCATTGGCTGTGTCAGCTAGTTGGGATGCTCAAACAAACAAAGCAACGTTTTGATAGCACCACAGTGTGTACACCTTTCAGGAAGTCAACCCACGAATGACTTACGCATATTAAACTAGGACAGGAAAAATATTTTAAAAATACACACCTTTAGGGGAAAGTCACCCTAGAAGGAACAGACTTGTTTGTTGTTCTCTTTCATTTCCTGTTGTTTACTTGTTTACTTATTTTCCTTTACAGAGAAAGAATTCCTTTACATTTTGTCACCTTCAGCAGGCCGACGGGCCAAGTTACAACCTGGACGAGTGTGCTTTTTTCAGATATTTATCTTTCTGCAATTACGGAGAGAGACAGAAAGAGTTAAGCCAGTACTATTCAATTAGTGTGACTCATTTTAAAAGGTTTCTTGAGTTTACCTTGCCTTCTTTAGACTTTGACAGTGTAGACAAAGCCCTGCCTCAAACTGCTAAACCCTCCACTCTTCCCACGCATATTATAAAACATTGTAAGATCATCCTGTCATAAAGTAATTTTGTTACTCTATAAAAAGCCATTCCCAACTAAGCTAGCATTTATCAATTAACAGAACACAGAAACAGAAGAACACTGGCTTATGGGAACCAGGGCACCAGAACTTGTACGATTACCTCTCCAGGATGCTCAAAAGAAGATGGTGAGGTTCAAGAAAAGCATCAGGAGATACTAGATAGGCAGGCCACAGTAATATCAGTCTGGTCTTGATCTCTGTCTAGATTTCACTGAGACATGCCAGACACATTCCTCTCAGAGAAAAGCAGACAGGGCCACTCTGTCCTAGCCTGCTTTGAATGGGGCTGCTGAACCCAAACCTGGCCAAGTTTAAGAGAGGTATTAGGCCATGTCAAAACAAATTACCCCAGCTACTGTGCTCTAAATGGCTTTTGGTTCTCATGGAGTCATTCAAAGTGACAGGCACAGAGTCAACGTCTATGCTCTGGAGCTCTAGAACTTGGAGACCAGGACTGGACCATGTGGACCAACAGCCTAGCTGTAACATCTCAAAAAACAGATTCTATATTTTGGCATACTGTTGTTCTGTGTTGATCTGTATTTGTGTTTATAAAACTCTACACACGCAGTATATGGCTTATGGCAATTTCAGTTTAAATACTGGAGCTGCAAGAGACATAGAAATAAATTCATTACATTAAAAATGACATTGTATATTTTTAAATGATAAAGAGACGCATTGTTTACACAAAATACCCAGGCTATAGACTTAAACGTAACACTAGATCATGCCAGCTAACCTCATCAATTAAAGTAAAGACACAACACATAAACCAACAACATAAGCTATACAACATCTCAATAGATCATACTTTGAATTACTGAAAATGACAGAAAACGCCTAAAAAATAAGCTAACTGTTTTACACACAACAATTTTAATTTTTAATTTAACGAGTTTAATTCTTAGCTTACATTTAGTTTATATTTGAGGAAAATTAGGTTCTGATCAATAGTTTTCAATTAAAATAATGAATCACAAAAATCATAAATCCTGCTTAAAACTCAAAAGTTCAGAAAAAGATTGGCTCTCTGGAGCGTTTTTTCCATTTTCAAGCACCCAGTAATCAGATACTTCATCACGTATATACTTCTCTTACTTTCTTCAGTTAAAAGCGCAAGGTAGCCAAAATACTGTACGTGTTACATAATTCACTCCAGTTCAAAGCAAGTCTAGCTATTTCTCTTCTTAACTTTCGAAGGTTCATTTCATTATTGCAGGAAAACGCTGTTTATAAGCAGCTCCATATGTTAGAATACCATCCAAATGAAGTATGCTGAGCTCACACCTGGTCAAGCTATACATACAGTAATCAAGCGCACAGCCTGAGTCTGCTAAACTGCTTATTTGGTTCTCTGTCGGGGGTAATCATTTCAAACATATTACTCCAGGTTACATAACCACACAGCCAAAGGACATAAAAACTGCAGGCAGCCGTGAACAACAGGCTGTCCACAGACAATTAGACAGAGCTGGGTTCAATTGTTTTCTGACTGTGGTATAAATAGTGAGCAAATTAAGGTGAGGCTTTAGATAGTGAGAGGGTTTTAGCTTGAGTAAAGCTGTAGGGTTCGAGGGCATAGCTGTCATTGCTGAGGGCTTGATTGTGCCGCGCTAAGAGACTGTCAAACAAATTGCAGTAAATCAGCACACTGACAGATATAGATGAGTAATACCAGTAGTCTGGTTATGAAATAACGGTGTTAAACCAGAAATATGTCCCTGAAGTTTCTTTCTTTGGCTCATACAAAGCTAAAAAGACAACATTGGGAACCATACCGAATATGGGGCTGTCAACACATTTAAATAATTAATCCAGAATATCATTATTACTATTAATGCAATTCATTTCCTTTTATGAATGTGCCGGCACTTCTTCCCAAGTAAATACACACGTAACTGTATGTTTCCTTTTAAAATGTGCTTCATAATGTTGAATGCATTCAGTTCCTCACCAGCTTACAGGAAACATTCTCAGAACGTTGGCTAATGTACTCTAAAACTTCTTTTAAAGTAATAAGTGGAAAGTTTAAAAATGTTACAGTATTAAAAAGTTTAAATAACGTTCTTATTAAAGCAGTAACGTTAATACAACTTCTAAAAACTGGGCGTTTTGAACGGGCCACCAACGGTCCAACAACAACCTAAGAATAACGTTTTTGAAATGATATACCGTTAAGAAAGTCCCACTAACATTACTGCAAGAGCATTTTTGATAAGAACTTTTAGAAAAACATTGACCAATGTTCTGAGAATGTTTCCTGTTAGCTGTGAGCCTGCTCATTTCTAAACAGCATCAACACACAGGTTGACATTAAACGCTCCCATCATCAGTATATTAGTAGAACTAAATACAAGCGCAGAGAAAGACGGATGAGACTCAAGGTCAGTGGATGAGTCAGTAAGACAGAAAGCTCCTCTGGGACGCCGGAACCGCAGGCTGCATCGCTTCACATTGTGACAGGTGCCTTTCAAACGCGTTGCTGATGGCCCAAGTCAGCCAACTTAGTCTCCCTAGAGGATTCACATTAGAATCTGATTACACAGAACCCCCTCTTCCCACTCTGAGACACATTAGCCATGAACTACTCAAGCTGTTGGCACAGACAGAGGACTTAAAAATGTGCCACTTCTGTCCATTAGAGAAGGTGGGGCTTTAGTTCAGAGTGGTTCATGGTGGCCCAATGACCTCAGTCAGAAGCTCTGGAAGAACTTCAGTCACATTTTCTAAAGTAAACAGCCACAAGAATTTTGATTTAATTGTTTAACAAACAAATTTAATTGCAGCTAAGACTGTCCAACAAATAATTAAAAAAATTCACTATAAGACAAAACAGCAAATTTAGTAGATTTTCTTCAAGGAATCAAGAAGAGGTTTTACAAACCAAAATTTGCAAAGTGGGGATCACGAGACACATAAATTGATGTTGTATAACAATCATATATAGTCAAACTTTATGTTCGTGTCCAATTGTCCTTGTAGGACCTCAGATCCTTGTAGGTCTTTTTTCCCCAAGATGGACGTTTGACATTTTGGGACAGATGTGTTCGGTCCTGCCTCTAATTCTCCCGTGAGACCCTGAAACTAAATCTATGAGTCAAGTCATGTGCCACTGGGCCGCGCAGCACCAATATACCGCTGTTAACTGTTGCCTGGAAACCAAATGTTTTGCAGCCATGTTTTTATTTTCAGCCTGGGTCACTCTGGACCTGCATCAGTGAAAAGTATTCAGATTCATCTGCCATACCACACCGAGAGGCCCTGCTATTACCCGCAGTACTTAAAACACAACACCATTCTGTGTGCTAGACCCTCACTGTCTTCTTTTAGTGAATGGTGCTGGCAGACCATCTCAGTCAAACTGGTTAGGACTGGTAGACCACCAACAAACCAGCTAGACCAGCTTCACCCGGGTAGCCTCTAACCTGAATATTTTCTCTCAACATGTATAAACTTTTCTCTTTCTGTTTCTTTCTTCACCTCATTTTTACTCTCGCTCCCTTTGTCTTTCTGTCTGTACTCACCAATAGAATATTAATTTCCGTCAAGCTTTTTCCCAGACTAAAGCAACAGGGCTGCCTGCGCTCTGCGGCTAACCAGAAAGATGACTGATCCCAGCTGCGGAGCAACTGACCATAGAAACCGCTGGGGTGTACGATGGCAGGGCGATCCCTCACTTACTGACACCGTCAAAGGTTCGACGTTAGCGATGAGCTTATCGAAAGGCTCGGTCCAGCCCCGCTGTGCCCAAAAATAGCTGGCGGAGCTCTCCAGCAGCGCTTCAAAAGGCCCATGCTGACAAATTATGATGACGAATCATAGGGGGTTAACCGAAACAGTACTGATTCTATTCATCACGTCTGCGGGGAGGTGATGGGGTAATGCTGAGAAAGGTCTGCGTGAGCTTCTGTGAAAGAGGAAGATTCGTTACAGGCCTTACCGTAGCAAAAAAACACAGTGTTTTGCCAGAACTGCTGTAAAGTCATAATAAATAGTCAACATTAGTCAACATTAGTATTCTTGCTATTTGTACGTCAACCACAGTCCGAGATCGCTTACAAAAGTCTAAGACCTCATTTAAAAGAAGGTATTTATATTTAAACATGGAAATACACAGAAAACTACAAGACAAATACAAAGTAGACATAAAATGAAATTTTTTAGATCACAAATCGCATGTTGACTTCATACAAAGGGTTAGATAAATTAGATAGGTTAGTCCTTGCTATCACTGAAGCACACAAAATACCATAAATAAATCAAGGAAATGAGGGCAAATTTTCAACTTTTCTCTCAGATCATTATAGTATTCTCATGATATAGCTTGCAATGGACACAAGTGTACAATAAAAAATATATTTCTGTATTGTATGCAAGTTACAAATTAAAGTTTTAGAAGCAGCCCAACACAAATACATACAAATACTAATGAGATGATGCTGAAATAAACCTATTGAACTACATGAGTTTAGGTTTCCATAAGGTTTATCCATCTAAAAAATCTAATTATTAATTTAAAAGAAAAATATATTTACATCATAATAATAATGGCATGAGGTTTCACCAATTTACAAATACTATGAAACTTGGTTTTCACAAGGGCAACGGAGTAGAGAAAGAAAAACATGCATGAGCCAAATATTGAAAAAGTGTGAGAAGAAATGAAAAAAATAGAGCCTGATAACAGTCTGAGGGTGTCCCACACAGTGAAGCAGAGGGGGGTGAATGCCTAGCTGCTGGACTGAGAGGATGGCTGATGAGGTCACAATGAAATGAATCCCTCCATTAGCAGAGATATGAGAGAGAGCAGCTGCTATACCCGTGACCCGCCGCGTACATATACACACAAGTGTGTGAGGCCAGTGTGGGCCTCGGGCTTCTCAACTAGCATGAGCTCATAGCCACCAGTACGGACACAGAGTTCTTTGACCCAGCGCTCCAACCTGACTGCCCTCGTGCCAAACCATCAGTGCCCTGGAAGAAAGAGCCTTTATTCCCTCCCTTAGAGGAAAACTAGGCAAAAAGAAAGTAGAAAAACTTTATAACCTTTACAGTTTTTACTGAGCGTATATGGAGCGAACTGGATGTGGAATAGAGGAGAGTTGAGGCGGGTGGTTTGGCTGACCAGGCGGTGACCCACTAATGAGTGGCAGTGGATGCCAACCGCTATGCCAGACTCCCACTCATTCCTGCACAACGATGCAAAATCAGACATTCTCATGGGTCATTATGGCTCAGATCCCTTTCACAGTGTAAAATGCTTTTACATTTTAGCTCGGCCGTACGTGATCAAGCGGCGAATAGCACAATATAGTGAGGTGACAATTTGTCTTATGCGTGTTCGCCACGCCTCGTATCCAAGGGTGTGATGCGAGGACTACAAAGAACCCTGTCTGGGTTTTCTAACACCTAACAGAGAGCTTTAACACAGGCAGTGGCCCCTGGATCAAGTTCCTGCAAGAAATCCGTGCCAGAGATTCCTTGAGAACATACGGTTTCTATTGCTCTTAATCTGCATACCGACAAAACGTGTTGCTTGGCATTGGTAATGTTTCAGCATTCACAGCCAACTGGGCAATTATAGGTTTTTAAAATTAAAAACACAACATTAGGACAATGATGGCATGCTAAGAAGCAAAGCTGTTTACACAAGATATTTTACACTCTTGGCGAGTGCAGTTCTACAGATTTGGATGAGTAGATACTGCTAAAATGAGCCTCGCGACCACATAGACATGTTTGAGGAACCGCACCACGCACAGATCACTGCCAGACTGAGCAACCTGCTATTGGTTAACAATGTGAATTTGCATTTGAAGTTCACCAGACATGAACCCCCATGTTAAATTTGCATAAAAAAATTGCATTTGCCACCAAAAGTCGTCAGTTCACAAATTTCCTAAATGTGTGAATTACCATTAAGATAACAACATTTTGCATGGCAAGGGTGAACATGACCACCAAGCTAACAATGTACTTTCTCATAATGTTGGCTAACATTTTCTAAATGTTCCCTTAACATTATCAAAATATATATTCTGGCAGGAACATTAGTGTTTATTTATGTTATATCTCATATGAAAATTTACATTCTTAAATAGTGAAACGTTTTAAAAAGTTACAGAATTAAATGTTTGAATAACGTTTGTGTAACCCAACAATAGCATTAATACAACATCTACAGAACTGGACAAAATATAATTTTTAGTATTTTTACTTTAACACAGTTATGTAATGGAAACACTATGGAAACGATCTTTCAACCTAACACTTATAGCTGGGCAAGCCTTAAGTCTTCATCAGAGAGACTGACAAACTCAGCTGCAAAATGAATTGCTGTCGTTCATGTTCAATTCTATAAAAATAAATTGAAACAATACTTTTTGCAACACTGCCACTTATTGTAACATATATTCCAAGGCTTACTGATCTATCTCAATATTATCTTTGACTTCTCCAGCAAATGACTGATATATGCAATCAGTATTAATGAATTTATTGGCATGTCATGTAATAATTTGATTAAAATTAGTCAAGTTGGAAAAACTACAACATATTACAATACAACCAAAACCACAGTGACTGACTTTAGACACAAAAAACAAGCTCCACAAAACCCGTTGAGAACAAAAATGTAAAGAGGAGGAAAAACCAAACAAAGCTGTGTTAAAACCAGCAGTTGTGTTGAACCTGAATCTTGTGTGGTTAGTGGTATGTCAGATTCAGCTATTTGTGCCTCATAGAGTTTGACAGGACTTTTCCCTTTTTTCTACACATCAAACATGACCGTGCTGGCAACCTGTCACTCACGCTAACCCAGGCATTTTATTTTCCTCTCTCTTTTTCTTTCTAAAACACATGGGAAGAAAAAAGACCATGTCACAGGCCAGCCTACCCAACATAAGACAGCTTCTATTTTTAGAGGAACCATCTAAGGAGAATCAAGTTTTCCACAGAGTTCCTGTATGAAATCCCACACACAGCACGAGCTCATGAGCTCATATCCTGTTCTTTAATAACAAGCAATTTCCAAACAACAGAGAAAAACCATAATTGCTTCTGCCCACAATACAAGCCACCATTAGGACTAATTGGAGCCCATTGACAGCAACAAGGCGAACGTGCCGCGCCATGTCACAGCATGACACCTGTGAGAACGAGCTGTCGTGTTCTTTACAGCCGCCTGGCGTTTCGAGTCGAGGTGTTGAAACACGGGAGCGTTTGATATATTTTTACTCACCTGACAATCACAGGAAGGTTTGGCGCTGAAGTGAACGGCCATGTCCTCTGTTTTCACAAGCCCGGGCATATTTTATACGATGACAACTAGCTTTAGTCAGTCAAGCGTCCCGCGTTACGTGACGTGTTCCGATTAACGGTTGTCAGGCCTAACGAAACAGACGCCACCGGAGTATTAGAAATGATCATATGTTATTTTTATTAAATTGGTAAGGATGAGACCAATCAAAAGTTAAAAATTTAACTTTTAACTTTTTATTTAACTAAATAAAAATGTATCTAGGCTAGCAGGGCTCTGATTGGTTGTCATGGCGTTGCTACGCACTGTGTGGGCGGTGCTTAAAGAACCCACGCCGCAAATCTAAACTATTTTGGTCTCTAAATGTTATGGGATTTATTATCAGTTTTATAATCCATATGTGGAAAATGTTTAATATTAAAGCATTAAAACGTAATAGTTACCTGTTAATTTAACAATGCACGTTTTAAAACATACGGAGCGATGTTATACATACACAGCGCGTGTCAAATGGCAAACATTATAACTTAAAAGTAAGAATATTCAGGTCTAGTTGTAGGTTTGTTTTAAACAGAAAGGCTAAAAATAACCACAATAAAGTGTCCCTTTAAACGAGGGTTTTTGTAGTGTACAATCGACAAACGCTTCGCTCCCAAGATACTTTGTGCGGTTTTATGTGCGCCAGGATCGCGTAGCCATATGTACTGCATATATGTACTGCATATATGTACTGCATATATGTACTGCATATATGTACTGCATATATGTACTGCATATATGTACTGCATATATGTACTGCATATATGTACTGCATATATGTACTGCATATATGTACTGCATTAGTATGAAGTAGCCCACGTCGTATAGTATAATGGGTGTATTTTACATACATTGCGGACATGGTGCAAAAGTCATGTTTTTATTGTCATGTGCATTAACCAATAAAGTACTATAAACAAATGCGAAAATAAATGACAGTTTTTTTATTTTTAAATGTTTGTATTTTTATATACTTTTTGGAAGTGCATTTGGAAGCTTCTTGGTTCCCGTTGCATACTTCTTAGTCACATCGTTTTTTTTTTAATATTGAGGACACACTATTAACATAATATAATAGTAATTGCACGCTATCTTTTATTTAAAACAATAGTCATCATAAATCATCTAGTGTAACCATAATACAAACTGCAGGGTAACAAGGTTACCATGGTGCTTTTCTTTAAGGGCAACAAACAAACAAACATGAGCAGGAAGTAATTTGTAAATATCATGTTGCATTTTGTGTAATCAGTAACATCTGTACCAACTGAGAATCTGATATATTGTGTAATATCAGTGAGACAGGTGATGACAAGTTTTATGACATGATAAAAAGCTTTTGTGTAATGTCATGTTTGTGATCTTTGTTGTCAAACTATAACATGACCAACTGACAGCTCATCTCATCTGAACTTTCCTTTTGTGACACAACCCATTTTTCTCAGTAGGAATGTTCAGCCTTCTTCTATAATCCGGCTCTCCGGTGAGCTGAGTATGCCAAGGTGAGCGTTGTCATGAGAACTGACAGCTGTAAATCCGTTTCCAAACAGCAGCCCGGTGCAGCGCTCAGAGGCCGGACGGTTTTACAGGATCTGACAGAGGTTCAGGCTCACGGCCAACACCGATCCAGAGATGACAGAACATGCTGCGTTGTGTCCTCAGTAGAGTGACAGATGAAGCTTGCTAAACCAATCCATCCTGCACAGAGATGCAGATGGTGTACAGGTTATAATAGCTATTTATATGCCTGTGTGCGTGTGGCTTTGGATCTGTATTGTCTTATTAAGATGATATATTAAAATATATTATATTATGCTGACCTCTGCATTTCTTTGGATGCTGGTCTCCAGCATGGGGTGCTAGTGTACCCGCAGAAACTGAACATTCCCAGAACATTGGCTAATGTTCTCTAGTTTTCCTAATGTTATCAATAAAGTTCTAAAAGTAAATTTAATAGAACTTTTTATTGTTATATAATATATTTTAAAAAATTTATTCTCAAGTTGGTAATAGAACATTTTAAAAATGTTACAGAATTTAAAAAATGTTTGAATAATATATATCCAAGCAATAACGTTAATACAATGTCTAAAAACCTGGACGTTTTATATGTTCCTAAAAAATCTTCACAAGAATCAAAAATCAAATTTGTTCTTGTTTTCCAATAAAATATCAAAACATCTGTCAAACAAGATAAATTATTTGAAAAGTAAGCATGCAAAAACTTCATTGACAGATATAGATGACTGACAGACAGATTTAAGCATGCAAACATTTGATGTGCTTAACGATTTTATACAGTACAGATTAAATTTGTAAATTAGTTCTCACAAACATATGCAAATTCATACAGCATTTACAAGATTACAAGAAGAGGCATTCCAAACCCTTCTTATAATCAGGTCTTGTTCCTGTACATCCTATTCATTGTCTGACACAAGAAGGTTTCTTTCAGAAACCGGCAATAACTTCAACAACCTCCAGACGCGCGGTTCACATCACAGACAGAAGAGGCTAATTATAACCCTCACACACCTCTGAAACTAAATCACCACTGTTGCTTTTTGAAGCGTGTAACTGGCATCTTTCCATCTGGTTTGGCTGTTTATGATTACAATGTGAACTTTAGACGTTTCTTTAAAACAAGGACAGAACTTAGAAGGGTCTCTCCTAGTCTGAAGCCTTGGGGGGATCAGATCCATTGCAAACAGTCACTCATGAATGAATTAAAAGGAACATATCAAGCGCACAATCTTGTCTGAAAGCCGATCACGTCTTATATTTGGCCTGCCGAAAACAGGCTTTTCAATCTTTCAGTTTGCCGTTTGAAGTAAAGCCTGTCGCAGCTTGAAAATGAAGTGTGTTGACTTTTTGGGAACGCACTCCGGCAAACAACACTGATTTCATGTTATGTAAACAAACAAAATGAATCGCTCGAAGATCTAATGTTTCTTTCAAGAATTGATTCTCGAACATAAAAGGGAACCTGCCTAAATTAGCCTTTACTTTTAAGATTTGTTTTTCTATGAAAAGGCAGATTTTTTTCTATCCCGCCCCTCCCGCTGGCCTTAGGAACGTTTTAGCGCTGTGAAAATCTGCGTAGTTTCAATAGAGGAGATTATCTGTAATCTGTACTTATTTAAGGAGGCATCCACGGATGGTGTCTTAAAAAATCAAATTGTGCTGTCAGACCGGCTTAAGAAATAGTTTGTACATGGATTCATGCTTGAAGGCCTGCGTGTCCATGTCTGTTTCAAAGACCACTGCAAAAGCTTCCCGAAGACTTCTAAATCAACAACAGAGTACGGTACACTTCAGTGCAGTTTGAAAGGCACGTTTTGTTGGCAATGCCTAAAAATTCCTGCACTGATACAGTTTTGTGTTTAGAATTGTTACAGACTTATTTACACTGATCCAACCAATACAGACTTTCTATACGGATCTACTAGAATGTCAGTGTCTGTTGGCTTTTGTCGGATCAGGGTGAATTAGCTTAAAAAGGTGTGTGGATATTTAAATATGCTGATTTAGGCCTCAAAACTCGTAAGGAACAGAATTCCAAACAAACAGAATATAAAATAACAAATGTTTGCGTTTTCAAAATGTAAGTGATATTTGCCAGAGCAAAACATGCTGTCATGATGTCAGGCTATTCTATGTGGTTTTTCAACAAACCACAAGATATGAGATATCACTTATGTCTGAAGCTCAAACTGAAGTTTAATACTTAGCGTTAAGTGTTTTCAAAACTCTTTTTAAAAGAATGAGCAACTGTAATGATGCTTGCTATAGCAAGCACCACAAAATATAAAACACTCAATCGAAGAAAATTTGTCTTATTTTCCATGCAATACGGCTGTAGTCTGATCTTTGACTATTATTAAGAAAGATTTGAGGGCCGCCTCTGAGCTCTGACAAGCTGTCGGCAAGACAGAAAACAGAAAGCCCTGATAATGTTCATGGGTTATAGTTTAAAGACAGGCCCTGATATTCTGGGTAAATCAAACCGTCATTAATATTCTGTGATAAAGTTCTCTTGAGGCTTAGCAGACACAGAAGTCTCTTCCACACATATTTTAGTTTAAATGAAGACTATCAGTGGGTTAATGCAGAGGTCAAGACTTTTGGCATGGCGTGAAGTCAGGCTGATTCAGAACCAAAATAATCGGCTGTAAGATAAAGCTGGCTTTTAAGTGTCTTATAGTAGCCAAAAACAATAAATTCACAAGATGGAGAGAATGCATGATAAATGCAACAATTATATTAATGAGTCTATGGGCTGTGGGTCCAACAGCTAGTTGTGAGGATACATTGACTTTAACCTGTGGCCAACTTTGAGTTTTTTGTGGCCACAGCCTTTCTGTTTTTTTCTACAACACTCCAAAATGTAAATATATTGAAACAATATATAATATAAATTCAATGCCATAATTATAGACATTTAAAGATAGTTTGTTGAGATTGGTTAGATGTCATGACAATAAAACATGTTCAGATGGACAAATTGTTAATGATTGTTACATTTGATTGTATTCTGATATTTTTTATACAAGGATGTATTCTTCCAGACCTCCCAAATTTTGCCATCCCACCCAATCCCAACCATCACACAATTCAGTATCCTAAAAAACAGGAATATTTGAGTGTTAAATTCAGCTGGGAGAGCAGCAAACTTTTTGTAAAAATAGCATCCACCAAAAATAACAGCTTTCATGGCGTTTAACTATAATCTCTTTAGCTCTCTGCCACAAACATTAATTTTAACAACTTGTGGCTCTCCTGGGACCATCTTTCTCCCAGTGCCCAGAATATTTCTATGGTCCATTTAGCCTAAACCTCTCTGGTTCAGCATTTGTAAATATTTATGTAAAGCATAAAACAATGGGTAAATTTGGCTGTCTGGCCTCTGGTATTTTGAATGCAAACACCAAGTGTAGTCTGAGAGCAGAAGGTTCAGTCCGGTGTGCTTTAATTGGCCAGAGATGGTCTGGGAAGATTGTGTTGCTTCTGTGCCACTGTTCCCTCCATTAAATTCCTAATAGCAGCTGCTTTCTGACACTTAGACACTTTGTGATGACCCTGCAATGACAGAAAAGTAAATTTTTGTGAGGTTTGATGATGCATGTGAGCACTGAACATGTCACAATTATTACCATAATAATCTCACCAACAGCAAAATCATCTCATTGGTCCAAAATCCTGCTCTGTGTATTAAACTATGTTGTTTTGTTGCAAATTTGTTTCTCTGGCATCACACCTAGTTATGGTGCATTTAAAGCAACTATAAACTGCCACGAGTCAGAGAAGTGGCACATTTACAACGCCTTCAAAATACTCCAGAGTTTTCTGAATGAGTAATTGTCAGTGTTCAGCACGTTTCAGTGAGAAATGAGGTACGAGTTCTCAGTGACATTGTGCACAGCAAAGGAGTCGGCCTGCCTTTAAGATATGATGCAATATGATGGATAAGTGCGGCCTATGCTTTTCAAAGGCCTACATTAGCACATTCCCCATGTGAAGGGAATATTTATCATGTCTGACTCTCTTTCTGTCGAGGATTGAGTGGGTGGTTGTCCTACCTGTCTGGCGTCAGGTTTACTCTGAGTAGGAGGAGGGACATTTTTAGGTTTTTCGGCAGAAACTAGAAACGCTATAAAAAACAAAATTAAACATAGATGGTTACCAGAGAAACTGAATGACCTTTAAAACTAAACCAAGAAGATGAAAATTAATATTGTACACAAATGTGATGAAAAACTAGGAATTTCTTAAATGCTGACAGAAATTTGTACAATTAACTGATTTACATTTCTTAAATGTCATTACGAAGCCACATCTAAAGCCAGGAGAAAACCAGGAGTTTTTAATGCATCGTGTATTTAGATAGAAATCGCAATACAGGAAACAATGCATTAGTAATGCATGCTCAAAAGTCGATTGTTTATTCTCATGCACAGCTGAAATAATACGACACACATTGATTATCGTGACAATGTCAAAGTTTAAAGCAATAGTGCGCTTGTCACTCCCATGTGCGGACCATATGATTTTCTTTTTTACATATGAAACACAAAAAGCTATTTTTAGGAATATCCTGGGCATTTCTTTTCATATGATGTGGAACGTTAAGGTTCAAAATGAAAAAGTAAAAGTGGTGAACTATTCTCTTAAATTTGCAGTTGTTAAAACAATCATGACAGCATTTTATTTACAGAGCATCAAAGATGAGTCCCAACCGCCTCTGATACTGACATATACAACATGCTGACACAGAATTTGATCTTTACGTCTTAATTTGATAGCATCAATATGCCCTTAACAAAAATGGGGACCACTAGTAAAATCAATTATTTTACTTTCTTTTATCAACTTTAATACAAACCTTCATTACAAACTCTGATATCAGCTGACGTCCAGTCCAGTCATCTTTTTCTCTTTTGTCCTGTATCAAACAGACTGATCGAACACAGAACACAGTTGAAGAATTAAGTGTGTTTAATGCAGCTGACATCCTCCCGGCTGAATTCTCTGAGTTTAAGTCCATGACTGAGTGCTGCTCTCTCAGACAGGAAACCTGCTTTTTTCCCTCGTACATCTGTGGTTGACAGGTGAGGCCGTAGGTTTGGTGTATTACACAAGAAACCACCTGGGTAAAAGTGTGGTAAAAATAGTCACCTTAATGAAATCAATAAGACTTAAAGAGATTTTAAATGTGCTAAAAATGAGTTGTCAATGCTTAAGAATGTACACTATTGAAAAATATAAAGGGCCTCAAAGCATATGTGTAAACACATATGTGTGAAGAACACTTTGTGTGTGTGTGTGTGTGTGTGTGTGTGTGTGTGTGTGAGAGAGAGAGAGTCACTACTATAAAACAGTGCCAAGGTATCAATGTTGCAATGCAAAACACACATTCACCACATACCTCTGCATCGCCCCAGGTTGCATTCTCCGTTTCTGAAGCTCGACTGCAAACAAACATGCTGTGTTGTGTCTACCTGCCCTGCCAACCTCAACAGAAATTGGGACCTCATTCTTTCCCGTATCAAGGAAGAAAAAGAAAAGAAAAACAAAACATGCCAACTCGCTATGCCTGCATGGGCTGATCTTATGAATCTTATAACTGACAACATTTTATATGCCAACATTTGTGACACTTGTGTAAAAGTTTAATGTGCAGGTAGAATACAGGTTTAAGCAGCCTGGAAACAATCAGAGAGAAGCAGTAAAACTCAAACAGCGCTGAACACACGGATCAGCCTGAAATAGCACAGCAACATGCTGAGGCTCTTCCTGCGTGTTCAGTGTTAATGTTCAGAAGTCAGGCATGTTTTTTAAAGCGTGTCTGTCTGGCACGGTTGCATCAAAAATCACCTGGCATCACATTGCAAGGAACAACATTCCACTGGTATTTTGTAAGCCATGGGTAGACTCTATAATGGCCTAAAAGCCAGACAACAGAAACATATGCACATGGATAACATTTGTGGAAGACACTCCTCATTCAGTATTAAGACTATTAACCCTTAATGTCTGATATCTCCTCTTTGGCCAAAAGATGCTATTTGGGTAGCATGGAAAATGAAGTAAATATCATTAGCACTGGTCTCAAATTGCTCTTTTATTATTATCTGTGACAAACATTTAAACCTCTAAACCACATGGCTGGTTTAGAGGTTTAAATCCACAATGAAAAAAGCTCAATCTGGCAACCAGGACAAAACTGGCAACCTAGCTTTTGTTTTGGCACCATGGTGCTGCTATGTTGTGAGAGGTTTTTAGGGCATTTTAGAAAGGTCTGTATATTTATTAAAAAGAAAAATGGATATATCACATTGGCATAAGTATCCAGACCCTGTTCAAAATCACTTAAAATGTAGCTCATGTGCCTCCCATTTTTTTAATCTTTGCTGTTTCTACACCTTGATTCAAGTCCACCTGTGGTAAAATAAACTGATTGGACATAACTAATGGGGGGAGAAGGACCTTAGTATAAGTGATATAAGTGATGACCAAAAATCGTATCTGTCTCTCTGACTGAACTCCAAAAATCCTGTGTGGAGATGGCACAAAGTTCCAGAAGGACAACCATCACTGCATCCCGATCTGAAAACCCGGAAACCTCTCCTCAGTACAAAACACATGAAAACCTGTTCGGAGTTTGCAAAAAAGGACCTGAAGGACTCTCAGACTGAGAGGAACAAGATTCTTTGGTCTGATGAAACCAGATTGAACTGTTTGGCCTCAATTCTAAATGTTATGTCTGGAGGAAACCAGGCCCTGCTCATCACCTGCCCAATACCATCCCAACAGTGAAGCATGATGGTGGCTGCATCATGCCGTTGAAGTGTCAACAGCAGGAACTGAATGCCATGATCGACAACATTTAATGGTCCCGTGCCTTCCACAGAATATATGTAAATATATTTACACCGTTTAGTGATTGCTATTAGGACTTGAAGAGACTTTTAACCAACATAACCAAAATTGTTTACTGGAAAGAATTGCCTACCCTGTCTTTAAATGACAAGTACAAGTAATTGTTTTATTGAAATTAGACAACAAGAACTCAATGACAGTTTCTTCAGGCAAAGTTTGTCATCAAGGCAGATATCAATCATTATTAAAGCTGACATTCCCCCTAATCCATGTTTATCTATCTATTATCATTATCCAAACAGAAATACACACAATCCTACACCCAACACAAAACAAAGGTCAGACTGGGATTAGGCTCAACCCCAAACCTCTTATGCTATTCAAAATACCTTCACTCTCATCACAGATTAAAGAACACCACAGAGCAAAGAGAGAGAGAGAGAGAGAAAGAGAGAGACACTGGGAGGCACTAAAATATCTTTGGCACTTCAGAGAGGACAGGAAAAAGACACAGAGGTGATGACAGGAGTTGAGTTTCCTGCAAAGATCTTCTTTATCAAGAGGTGTAAGGAAGAGAATGAAGATATATGAACAAATAGACCATCTATGAAAGACCTTAAAACTGGCAAAGGGAAAAAGAGAGACAGAGAGAGAGAAAGAAAGAGAGACAGAGTGATTGTGACAGCTTTGTTCAACACTCCAGGTGAACCATTTCTTTCTGTTTCTCTGTCTCTCTCTCTTTTTATCTCTCAAACTCTTTCTCTCCTCCTTCCTCTCTCGTCCCATCTTATCTCCTCATCAGAAATAAGCGGATGTGATGAAAGGTAAACAGTGTGTGTCCTATCTCAATTAACAGGGCATAGACTCTTTCACACTGTTGAATAGGTAATGTGGCCATTAACACCAAAAACACACACACACACTTCCAGAACAAACACTGAGCTGCCACCGGTCCACCAGATGCTCTTGTCATGAAACGTTGAAAAACACAGAGACTCGTATTTGAAATGCAAACGGTGTCATTTAAAGGCACTATGGGGGTTTTGTGTCTTTTAAAGTCAGCCTAAATGCTTTTACAAGAATTTACATTTTTTTTGCATTTGGCACTTTTTTCCTGCATGGAGCTGTCGGGAATACATTGTATTGTTATGCATTTCCTGTAAAATGAATCATAATTAATCATAATCAATAATAAATAAAAATAAACAGCAATTTCCAGGAGCATTAGGTTTAAAAAGACAGTGTTTTCCCCTGAATTCTTGTAAATCTTTTGAAATCAGATGTTTGTGCTGATGTTGGTTGGAGTTTTCTGAGGATCTGCTCCTCGTGTGACCGGATGGACTCAGTCTTTCTCATCAGCAGCTGTGAATAAAACGCCTGTCGACACCCTAAAACAAGCGTCTCCTTAGCCATGAAACAATGCATCTGGAGGGTCCCTGGGGGACATATTTACCAGTGTTTTATGTTTCTCAACTCTCATTTTTTGGCTTGAAAAGTTGTGAATATGTAATGAAAATATTTTCACAGATGAGGAATAAAAATATTCTGTGGCAAGCCGTAAATTGTAAATTCACTGTGATATCGGGTTAGCGCTTCAGAACGTGCAGGTGACTGGAAAGGAAACCTCTGGTTTGGGGGTCAGAAGCAGTTATGGTGTTGACTGAAGGATCCTGAATGTTTTTTTCTGTTTCCTAATTAGAATACAACAGCTGGTCAAAAAAGAAGAGAGAAGAAGAGGAGAAGAAGTGCAGAGGAGATGAAAGGAAGAGAGGATATTAAGAGGAGAGAAAAAGAGAGCAGAGTAGAGCAGAAGAAAGAGGAGGAGAAAAGTGACAAGAGGAGTAGAGGACAGGAAGAAGAGAGGAGAGGAAGAGAATAGCGAGGATGAGAAGAGGATAAGGAAAGGAAGAGGGAAGACGATTACCTGATCATGTTGGTCTATATCTCACTTTGCTTCTCATGTCTTCATCACCTTACAGAATCTCCTTTCAGCCCAAACTCTGGTTAAAATATTCATAGTTTTCCCATGTGGCATTTTACACGAGGAACACTCTGTCAAGGCAGTGAGAGATGACAGGAAAGCAATGGGTAGATAGGATGGAGGGAAACAAATGGAAGGTGAGTGGTGACATACAGTATGGTCTTGAATGATGTTCATTGTCTAAAACACGGAAGTTCTGACAGAAGGCGTCCTGGGTTGCGGTTCTCCAAATTAATGAAGTATCAAGACTGAGCTGTTCTACGATGACCTCCATCTGCAGACAGAACAACAGGTTTGCTCATGACAATATGCATTACTTACAATGAACATGTGTTCTTTTCAAATTAAGAGAAAAACTTACAATCAACATAAGATACATAATTCACCTCTGTTAAAACATGTCCCACATCTTACTGTGAATAAAGCATATTCATATTTTTATATTTTTTAATATTCATTTGACATCATAAAACCCTCTAATTTTTTAAGCCCTCCCCTTGCCTGTCAAACAGAGACCACGCCTAGCTAGCTGCACTGTTATAAAGCCACCAGTGACATCAAACAGAATTACAAAAATAGTGACTATTTCAAGCTCACTCATTAGGGCAGAATTTGGCATGCCCTACAGCTCAAATAAACTGAGCAATGTTTTGAAAGCACCACACAGCCTTAGTGCTTTCTCTCCACTCTCTGTGCATTACACTTAAAGGAGAAAGTATTTTAACATAAAAAAACTGCCTAATGACTTAAACCAATTTTCCCATAAAAACAAGTCCTGATTGGACCAAACCTCCTTGGATGTTACGATGTAACCAATGACGAAGCACAGAGCAGCCAGCGCAAACAAAAACAGTCTGAGGTGTTGACAGTGTTATTACATGTTATGCCAGTTTCAGGACAGAAAACATTCCCACCTTTTATCCATACCTTTCATTAGGATACGTTTTTCTCTCTACAATAACACTGTCATTTTAAACTGGTTATAGAAGTTCATCTGCCTCAAAAAAAAAATCAGGAAAGTCTACATCCTGTTTTTTACACGAATGCATTTAATTAGCGTTCGGAGTAGATCTTTTGTGATATCGGCAGTCTTTGTTGTGATATGAGCAGCCCTCAGGCTAGTGTCACTTGTGTTTCTACATGAAAGTGTTGCAATTTGTAACAATAAGAGCAAATTAATACAACAGCATGTGTGTACAATGTGAGTTTACATTATGTTCTGTGTGAGGGCACATGCACGCAGGAGAGACAGAGAGTTTATGCTAAAGCACATGTTTAAATCACGCTGTATGTATGCGTGTAACTCATATTTCAGTGTTTTAAGTCGACTGAAACGTATATCAAAATTCAGATCAGACTCATGTCAGCACTGTTTACAATGACGTGATTTATGATTCTTTTTCTTCCAATGTTATTGTTTCTTTTTTTCGAGTTGAGGAAAATTAAAAATGGTTTCAGGAACCCCAGACATAAGGTGAGTGTTGATCACTAAAGCATTAACTTTGTACGTTTGGAAGTAATACGATTAATCATAACACACTGGAGACGTTGCTGTCAATACGTTGAGTTATTAATCATTTTAAAATCTTTACATGGGAAAAGATTTAAATCAAGATTTTTTTAAAGCTGAGCTATTTGTTATAGTACATAATAAATAATATCTTATCAGTTGCTCAGAAGTTGCTCTTCAATAGCTCATTGGAACTTTATTGAGTTCTCAGTTATGTTACATTGTTACATTGTTACATAAATAAATACACACACACACACACACACACACATTCTACTATTCTACTAACATTTCTACAAGAATGTTTTTTGATAACTTTGACAACTCTTAGTTAGAGATAATAGAACATAGGATAGAACTTAGGATAATAGAACATTATCCTGTTCTGAGAGTGTTCCCTTTTAGCTGGGCATCTCCTCTGGAACTCAAGTGAGAATTGTGAGAATGAGAGACAGTCAGTGCATCGTACAGAAGCACATTACAGAGAGAACCTGACTGAATCTGTGCCTGCAGGAGGAATCTCTCTGCGGTTCTGCGTGCTTTGTTTCTGAAAGGAACCTGACAGTCTGTGTGACAGCAACAGTGTAATTGTACAGTGTAAGACTGCAGTCATCTGAGCCTGTGTATGCATGTTAGAGAAATAAAGGGGAAAGGAGAATGTTTATGTATAAAGCGTGTGTGTGTGTGTGTGTGTGTGTGTGTGTGTGTGTGTGTTCTATTGAACACTTCACATGCTTAAACTCAGTTACAGAGGCAGGCTGGCACATTATTTGAAAAGATACAAGCAAAACAACTCGCCACATGTCACGACAGAGATCATCCACTTGCTTAGCTTTAACATTCTCTGAAATAAGCAACAGCGTGTCAATAAAATATCAGCAGTAATAAATCACATTTTTAAGTCGTATTTCATCCCTTAATACGTATATAAAGAAAAAGATGAAAACAAACACTGTCCATATGAGGCAGCTGCAACTACAGACCACATTAAACAAAGCAGGCAGGGTAAAGGGGCTCGGGGGGGCTATCCGACCCATATATGACCATTCAAACATTTAAAGACTGGCAACCACCTTCCAAACAAAAAGACCACCCTAAAGCAAGCTGTGGCACAAGACAAATGAACAGCTCCGGTACCACTGCATCATAGAAAAATAGATCCAATTACAGATATACACTAAAAATTCAATCATCTGGTCTCAAGAGATTTCAGGGTCTTTCTCGGCCCACTGGTGGCCTCAGTGGGTCGTTCGCCGCCTGTCTGCAGGTATTTCAGGAATCTGGGTGAGAGAAAAATATGTCAGAAAACCACCAACATGTTAGTAAATTCTGTTAGGATGAAAACAGTCCTGTGGTTTACTGAAGGAGATGATGTGGTCACACGGGAGCATTGTGTGACGCTTCGATAACAACATTTAACATTTTTGTTAACTTAATGAAACGTTAGGAAAATGTTCTTATTTTAATTTTATACATAAGCTTTAGTGCAATGGCTTCAAACGTAACAAGAACTTTTAAAATAATGTTTTTATTATTTTAGTTACTAATGGAAACATTAAGAAAACATTCTTACAACCGAAATTTTCAAACAAATTCACCCAACTTGGGTTCTTATCATGTGGTGGTGATCTGTCCAGTCCTGTTCTGTTTCTTTTCAAAATAACCTGATACACTTGCAGACAAGCT
This sequence comes from Ambastaia sidthimunki, assembly GCA_036877625.1. Lineage (NCBI taxonomy): Eukaryota > Metazoa > Chordata > Actinopteri > Cypriniformes > Botiidae > Ambastaia > Ambastaia sidthimunki. The sequence continues at coordinate 31,188 of JAZGTK010000638.1, forward strand.
TCAGAGCTGTACGTGCAATGAAAGCAGATTCTTCTGAGTCCATCTTGATCTGTTCTAACATCAGATGAAAACATGACCCAGCTGCCTGTCGCCATCATTAGCCACAGCACCCCTTCTCCACAACCCCCCAAACACACACACACACACACGAAGACACAACACACTCTTCCTGGATGACTTCCTGGAGTCACTAAGACCAACCCAGCTTACAATTTTAGGATGTAAGAATGTTTCCCTAACGTTTCCTTAAGTAAGTTAACAGTGTTATTTTGAAAGTACTAGGAATGTTTAAAACATTTAAAAACATTCCACTAACTACTTAAGAATAATGTTTTTAAAATATAACAGTAAAAAGTTCTACTAACAATACTGCAAAATCGGTTTTGTTAACTTTTAGAGAACATTAGCTAACATTTTGAGAACTTTTCCTGTTAGCTTAGTTTCTTAGGCTGCATATATATTGTGATTTGTGTGCAAATTTATTTTTAGGACATGAAATTTGGTCTGTTTGTTTAGTATTGCCAATAACTTCCACATATTAATGTTATTATTCCTATTCAAAATTAAGATTCAGTATGCCTAAAATTGGATATAAGCATGTTTAGTAAATTATTGAAAATGACTATTGAAAATGAGAATGCAATTAAAGTTTCTGGTAGGATTAGAGGACAGTTATATTCAGCTGTGGCTGACTGCCTGTGAAGTAAGCAAAGGTCTTTTTCATTTGTAAGTGAGAAGTTATTGTTGGCTGTGTGTTCACAGTGTGTCCATATGTGATGACTATCAGGGCCAGACAGGAAGATAACTATAGATACACCATTAAGAAACAGCAGGAAGACCTGATAAGCCCTGATCAAGGCCTGCTTCAGACAGACAGAGAGAGAGAGAGAGAGAGAGAGAGAGAGAGAGAGAGAGATGCATAAATGTCTGTTTTTCTGGTCTGTGTCTCCACGATCCAGACGTTTACGTACACTGTGCTGCTTATGAATACACATTGGACTTCTTTCCATTTCTTTGTTTTCCTGTCTCTGTCACACACTCGCAGGATACCAGAATGAGGGTATGAAGAGCAGGCCGAGCTAATATGCTGAGTGAAGTATAAACATACTGTACTGTTAGATCAGGGCCTCACGCTTAGCAGGCCAGACCTTCAAAACAAACCTTGAGAAGAGAACTGACGTCACCCCTCAGCTACACACACACACACTCACAAGGGTGTGGCCACTGTAAAGAAAGAAAGAAAAACAGGCATTTAAAATATACTATGGAGGAAAAGAATGATAGATGGGCGTGGCTTAGGGTTTGCAATGAATGATGCGTCAGAGACCAGACAATCTGATTGGATAAGCCCAGAGAACCACACCCTAGATAGAAACGTTTGAGGAATGAAAAATCTGTCTTCATTTACTCACCCTCATGTCTTCCAGAAGCACTGATGGCTGGAGGACATGTTTACAGTTGCGTTCTGTGTCACCTGAGGTTTTGGTGATATTATGAATGCACCATCCAGGAATATCTGGGTGTTAAACATGCAAACACTAGCTCATGAAATGTTTCTTTAAGCTTAGCATACACTGCATGGGAAATGTACTTGTGTTAGCCATGGTGGATGTATGTCTATCGACAAATATACCTTACATATCATATGTTATTGTACAAAATGTGTATTTTGCTTAAAAATACATGATTGTTGAATTAAAACAAATGCACTGAATATAATAAATGGCAAGATGAACAAAACACACACACACTTGTTTCCTAATGGATGGATATAGTCCAGGGCACAGGGCAGAGAGAATACTGATCCATCACAGTAAGAGGCTGTCTGAACACACACCCACACACACACACAAACACACACACAGCAACAGCTGCTACTGAAAGCAAGATGATGAAGTCCAGGTGGAATCCAAAGTCCATTAAAGATAAAGGTTCTGCTGAAATGATGGTGGCTATGTGTGTGTGTGTGTGTGTGTGTGTGTGTGTGTGTGTGTGTGTGTCTCATTATTCTCCTTTATTCCAATATTTCTGGATTTTTATTGGAGGAGCTTAGCAGGAAAACGTCCCTCTGCAACTATTAAAGTCACACTGAAAAACCTTTGACATGATCTCAGGACTTTATGGAATCAAGAAGCTTTCACACCTTGTTACAGCTTCTCCGTCGCTGGGAAAATAAACAGAGCTACCGAGAAAAATTATCCCAAATATCCGTAAACAGCTTGAACAAAAACAGCCAGTAAAACTCACCCAGAACCCAGAATGAACTTCAACAGGCTGATATTCACACCGCTCGTGTGTGTGAACATGAGAGCTTCATTTTTCTCAGATGTTTATGAAGGATAACTGCCCAAGCACCTCCTGAAACATCAGTGTGTGTGTGTGTGTGTGTGTGTGTGTGTGTGTGTGTGTGTGTGAACACTCACCGTGTGTACAATAAACGTTTGTGTCCTTGACTTTGGGATGCCTTCGTTAAATCCGGAAATTTGTGACACGTTTGATTTAGAACTGTTTTGACTGAAACTGCAGAAGTTCCTATTTAACAATCAATCAAATTAAAGTGAAAGCTGTTATTTTTCTAACCTGTCATGAATGACAGCGGTATGAGGCCAACCTATAAATTCACCACATCATGCAATGCACAAAACACACACAAACACACACACCTCACGCACACACAAACAACACCTTTCTTTACTTACTGCCAAAATAATGAATCAGTGGAAACAATTTCTGGTGTGACTCCAGTTTACAAAAAGATATTTGATGAACTGAAGTGTGAGAGCCAAAGTCAACTATTTTTATGTGAATTAATTTCACCATACAGGAAATGTACCAGCCTGTCAGAGCTGTGGTGCAGTGGTTAGCGCAACTGCTCGGACAAGTTGCAGTGAGCTGCAGTGCTCAAGCAAGAAAAATGGGTTTGAGTCTGACCTCCTTTCTCTTCCACAATTTATCTGTTAAAATTGTTGAAAAAAAGCACTGGATTATTTAGGTCAATGAGAAGGAATATTTCCCTTCTCAGGCATAAGCCAGAACATTGTGTATTTGTAAACATGCAAAGTAAATAAAAGCAGCCTGGTACATGTGCAACTGGTGTGACTGAATGCAATGGCCACCCAGCTAACAATTTTAGGTTGTAAGAACATTTCTGTAATGTTTCCATTAGGTAACAAAACATTAAAACGTAATTTTAAAATAGGAACATTAAAAATTTTCAGTTTTTTAGGTGTTGTATTAACATTATTGCTTGACAATAAAAATGTCATATATACATTTTTTTTAAATAATATTTTTTATTTTTTTTATACATAACATAAAACTTTCTACTAATGTTACTGAAAGAACTTATTTAATAACTTCTGAAACCATTCCCTGTTAGCTTGGCAACATTTTGGGAATCATTTTGGAGATTATAAATATATGACTTTATTGGAGATCAAATTTTCTTTCTATTACATTAAGGTTATTTCAAATGAGTGTATGAGAAGTTAATTAGTGTATAAGAGCTAAACATAAACAAACAAACAGACACACAGAGCCCAAAGAGAATGTAGTGGCACAGGGCCAGTTAGACAGGAATGTGCCCCACTCTCTCTCTCTCTCTCTCTCTCTCTCTCTCTCTCTCTCTCTCTCTCTCTCTCTCTCTCCCCAGCATGTTTTCTCTTGGAGGATGCATGTCTTCCTGACACACCCCCGCAGGTGTTGACTGACAGCTTGTAGGTGTGATTGAGATCGTATGTCTTGTTTTTTCTGAATGGCAGAGGAGCTGAGACGAGACTTCACTCCTTGCGCACACACACTCCACATCAAACACACCTGAGGCATCCCGTGAAATATTTTCAGGCGTTATTCACCGTGGCATCGAGCAGCATGCAAATGGAAAAACGCTTGAACGCACGTGTCAGAATGTTATTCATGTGTCAGTGCTCGGATGCTGAAAGGCGAGTTGTGATATGAAGGACTTGTGTGTTTTTCAGTATCTGTTAAAAAGGGCAGTTGGCAGCAGGGGTTAGATGGTAACTGGCAGATCTGGCAGATCTACAATGAAAACTGTGGGTTGGATTGGTAGGACGGGCCATTGTGAACACTGGGGGGGGTCAAAGTCAATAAAAAAAGAATTTCACCTTATGTCGATATTTGCATTTGCTGTTTTGCAAGGATGTCATTGCACCTATTTTTACGAGGGGGAACAAATATCAAACCTGGTTTACCTAGTGCTTCAGGCAACATAACCAAATTAACACTTTTTTAACAGCTTTATAATAAAATATGGATACATTGAGCATATACCACTACACAGACAGACAGGTTAAAATCTTATAGGCCACAAGCACCTGAGGAGACATGATACAGTATGACTGTATTGTTTTGGAGAAAGATCCCCAAAACGTGAGGTTGTTTGTTGTCATGGGTTTAAGTAAAAAATACCCTACAAACTAACACCAATACTGATGATGCTGTTACCTTAAATGGCTCTGTGAGGGCGTGGCACAATTTTCCTACCCTAGCAACTAAACTGCATTGGATTAAAGCCACGAGCAACAGATAGTTTTACTATCCGTGGTAGAAAATTGGCATCCGGAGTTGTTTTTGAGACTAATTTTACTACAGCAGTGCGATTTGTTTGACACAGTGATGGTAGAAGCACTATAATAAAACACAGCTCTCGTCTTTTTAAACTCTGTGGTCTGCGAAGCTGTTTTGTTGAAAAAAAATGTAAGATGAAAAATAAGCCAATTTCAGGGGAGATATGTGGGACAATTGGTCTGTGTTTAAACAAGAGGAGCGCATGAGGACACGTGTGTCAGTCACCCTTGTTCTATTTGGGACTTTTCCACATGAGTGTAATGTAAAACCTATGGGACCGGCCCAAAGAGCAGCTCTGCCCCGAGCTATAGAAACATCCACCCCACATGTTGTCAAAGCATGAGGAATTTGTTACAAATGTTGGTCAGCTGCAGCTCGTTGGTTTCTCCAGAACAATGTGAAATCTGAAAGCGAAAAAAAGAACAACAGATTCATCATTTATCTGCATGTGACTCTTCGATCCTCTTCATCATTTCAGACCACATGAGGCTCTGCTAATACATTCCCACACTGAAGAAAACTTGTGCTTTTGGAATGAAGTCTAATTTTTAGGAGACGTGCACAATGGTCACTGGTCAATATTTTATTTACATTTATTCATTTGGCTTTTATCCAAAGCGACTTACAGTGAATTCATTCAGCGAATATACATTTTTATCAGTACCTTTGCGCTGCTAACGCAATGCTCTACCAGTTGAGCTACAGGAACATGTTTAGTGATGTGCTCATGTATAATATAATATAATATAATATAATATAATATAATATAATATAATATAATATAATATAATATAATATAATATAATATAATATAATATAATACAGTTCTCACCTGTGGATAATTGTCTCTCCATTTCCATAATAAATATTCCTCCAAGTTATAAAATCAGCAATAAATCTGGAGTTCAATGAAAGTGTGTGTGTGTGTGTGTTGATGTCCAGACCAAAGTGTGGCCCTAAAAATCACAAGATCAACTAGGTTATGCACAAACACTTCAAAATGACCCTTTACTGTTTTGACAAATCAATAGTGATGTACTGAAAAGCTTGGTGAGTGAATACGTTGAACAGAAACACCATGTTTGCCTTTCAATGGCTGATATCAGTTATTACTGATTCTGACAGCAGAAAGAGGTGAAGCCTAACAAAAGCTGCTGGGCTGAGCAGGCACCATCCATCAGGTCTGTCAGCCGCTCACAGGCGCTGAGCAGAGCTAAGAGCAGGGGATAAATCACACTGTTACCCACAAGGGTCTCCACTCAGAGTGACAGTGACGCATTCTTTCAATGCACTGGAGGAATGCGACATCCCTGACTTATATCAGTTCAGCTCACATGCAAACAAATACAATCCAAAATGGTGAAAATAACTAATGCGAACGTCCAATAATAAAGTGTGTGTGGCATTAAAAATGAATGATCTCAAACTTATAGATTTAAATTATAGCAATAAGCCACAGAAAACCATGGTTTATAGTCAAATATATAAGTCTATATGGTGTTATGTATACACTAGGTTTCACTGGGCTTAACAAAACGATTATTTTACATACCTGAAAACCTGGTTTCATAAAATATAAACAAGCAACAAAAAAATGTAATGATATTGATAAAAAATATTGTTCTCTAGAACAACAGTAGTTCTTTAGAAACAGCAACACACACGTGTAATGTGTAATACTGTCGTGATGAGGTCACAGGTTAGGTTTGTAGAGTAATTTAAATACAACGGCTTCGAACGTGGCTCAGCCAATCATAATCAAGGAACTATGTTTACAACAGTCAGTTGAATGTCAGTAGTTTACAGAGAGATAGAGCATCACATGGGTTGAACTACAGGAAAACAGAAACTCTGCTGATCTACAGCTACAGTAAATACCTCATACAGTTACCCTGGAGGTCCGTCTGCATGTGGAAGAGCCATGATGTGTAATGTGTTTGAATTGGCACTGAGAGGAAGTTCTGATGGGACGTCTTGTACCGCAGTGATCGGTTGACCTACATACTGTTTAACAACCTCACACACACGCTTCGGTAGTGATAAGGATCAACTTACGTTTATAAAAGGTGTCAGAAGAACACGGCTAAACTCCTTCCTGTCAGCAGACAGGATTATGTGAAACTATGATCAGACAATGGAATGACAGCAGCCCCTAAAAAATGCCTGATTTATTTTCCTGCTGTGTGGGAGCATCTGTATGTGCCAGAGCAGCAGTTTAAAACCAAAACAAGTTGTTCGGTTTAACCCATAAACTCCTCATTCATGACTGCTCACTCAGACTTAATGCGGTTCCAGCTAACAGGGAATGTTTTCAGAACATTGGCTAATGTTCTTTACGGGTTATCTTAGGGTTATCAAAAATGTTCTTGCAGTAATGATAGCAGAATTTGTTTTAGCATTAACTATCATATATCAAAAACATTATTCCTGGGTTGTTAAACATTTAAATAATTTTTTAAATAATATTCGTATAACCAAGCAATAACATGAATACAATGTCTAAAAAACTGGGCATTTTGAACATTCCTTGAACTTTCAAAATAACATTTGAATGTTTTCATTAAGCAATAGAAATGGAAACATTCCTATAACATGACATTGTTAGCTTTTACACCTTCAATTTTACATTTGCTGAGGAAAACAAGCGATGCTAGGTGCCATGATTGGTTGCTAGGCCATTATTAAGCAAAATTTATACAGTCACAGTTTTCTTAGCAAACACCAATAATTAAAAAAAACATATTTCACTTGGCATGCAACACAAAATGTAGCCAGCTTCACTCATGCTGTATGTTTAGCTCCGCCTCCTTCCTAGCACAGCAAGTTCCTCTGAAATAACCAGATTTCAGTGCAAACAAATTCTCCTGCTAATGTTTCCTGGCTTACAAATTAATGGCCGTGTAAGTGTTTCGCTGAGATGATTGCCTGAGGCTGAAATAAAACCTCACTTTGATTCTCTGCGTGTCTCTGTTGACCAGCGTCACTGCTGTGGCCCTCAGAGGGGGAGAAGGAGACCACCTCTGTGCTATCAAACAGTGCTCAGTTTAAACTTGCCCGCCTCTAGTGAACGCTTTTCCTGCAAACAGCGGGCCAAGATTCTAGATCATATGAACACTCTAGAACGAACAAGCACTCTTACCAGATCTTTATCATCGGGAAATGACCTTTCCTGCTCACAATCTCCTTGTACACTGAAATAAAAGCCTTTTAAACAACAATTACGACAAAAAAGAACCATTATCTTGCCTTATCTTGACCGCTGTGAGACCAAATTCGCACGGGCTCTAGAAAGAGGTTTTCTGGGGATAATATTACACACATCTTCTAGCTGAACGTGTGGCATGTAACATAAAGCTTTTTCCAGCTCAGCTAATGTACTATTAACAGCTCATTTAGCTTCTGACGGGCTCCATGTGCAGAAACGCTCCTTCGCAAGCGAGCGAGTCGGATCACATGGATTTTTGAGCCCTTCCCTCATCATTCCACGCAAACCAGAACAAACGCGGTGAGCAGGGAGAAAAACAAACAGCTTGTCCTGGAACGAGAGAGTGTTTGTGTGTACTGCTCTCCTCGGAATCGAATGAGTAAGCGATGAGATGGAAGGACGATGTCGGGCCTTTGCTGTATTTATTTGCTCTTTTTAGGGCATTGCATAACCATACGTCTTTTCAAACAGGAAGTCATTGGTCTGCACTACAGTAGTGCTTTGAAATGGAGAGCGCTGGGGGTTGGGAAACCTCATCACCACACATTTGTGGGGCTGTTGTGCAATACGATTTCTAATGCAGTATGAAATTGCAGGCGCTTGGGTTTAGGGTAATGCCTTTAATATTCATCATTTTATGCATCACTTCATCACAGCACTTTTTCTTCAAAACAAAAAACTTCCTGAACAAAAATCAAAATGTAATAACTGGCTCCAGCTTCAAAATGACTTGCCTCTTTGGCTATCACCTCACATTCTTAAATTGCAAACTGTATCAAAAGCCTTCCAACCACCCAGCTTTTCATGCAAGTCGGAATGATTAAAACTCAAGCCCCCACAACATGAAATTTAGCCCATATATTACTCACGCTCAAGGCATCCTATATGACTTTTATTAAACAATATCATAGCTCTTCCCAACTTTAAAATGGCAGTGAATGGTGCCCGAGATTTTCAAACTCCAAAAAGCATATTTATCTATTATAAAAGCAATTCATATGACTCCAGTTAAAGGCACCGACACACACATGAAGAAAACATACTGAAGAAAACATGTTCTGCTGAAGAAAACATGTTACACCTTGAAAGACCTGGGGGTGAGTAAATTAAGAGCAAGTTTTTATATTTGAGTGAACTGTCGCTTTAAGTCTTGTGCCTTTGTCTCCAATTTTCAAATATTATTTTGCTTTAAATCACAATTTGTTGGGATTCCTTTTAATTCATGACTTTCAATTCTTCATTGTGGATTTTTTAAAATCCCTATGGAGTGAATGAATGGGAAAAATACTTCCAGAACCGAGCCCACTGAAAAAGTGGGCGGTCCCAGTCGTGCTCTATTGCATTGGAAAAACAAGACAAACAAGATTTAGCCAAAGGCCTCGTCCCTAAAAGTGGGAGGAGTTTGGTGAAGTGTCACACACCTGAACTAATCTATACACAAACACGCACACATACGCAGACGCACTCCCTCTCCTGCACGTTAAGAAAGTTGTCAGCGTGGCTTTCAGAGCAGAACGACACATAATGGCGCTCTGTGGAAATCAGAGTGACAGCATAAGGAGTGGGAGAGGCATTTATGGGAAGCCCCCCACTGTTGCGGCTTTCATCAGAGAGAGCAGTTGTTGGTTTTTGGGTCTGGGCTCGGCGTGCTTTGGCAGAGAGAGAGAAGCGTGAAGAAGAGGTCTGCAGAGGAGTTTCATTGCCTGAGGGAGCCACAGGTCTGCTAGCAGTAATCAGACAGCCACACTCGCTCATGAGGGCCAGATATATCCAGATCTTTATTACATTTTACGGCTTCAGCGTATGTTCTGCGTCTGACAGGATGACTGATTGCATCATCTTGCACAGCTCATCCAATCACATGGTTTCTGGGCACATTTGTTCCAGCAAAGCACATTTGCAACCAGCGAATGCCTGCAGAAATACCAGTGGACCCACAAACACAACATCAGTAACTCTCAGAGGAAGAGAAATCAATAATATATTCTAACTTTTGTTCTGATCTTCACTAGATGAATCAATATTACACTTGTGTAAAGGGGACGTTTAATAAAAAAACAAGATATTTCTTTTGAAATACTGATACACTCTGCATTTTAGCGAATACTTTACTGTACGTTTTCTCTAAAACTTGAACCCAAGACCTTCCTAGCAGAATGCTTTTCCAGCTGAGCTACAGAAGATAAGGAAGAGCAATTTAAACAGTTGGATGTATTTCTTTAAAAAGCTCTCACTCAACCCAGACTAGTTATGAAAACTAAGCTACAAAAACTGAACACAACTAAATTATGAATTATTATTATAAATTATGAATTATTATTAAACATTATGACATATTATTATAAATTATTAATTATTATTATATTTTATATTATTAATTAATATAATTATTATATTATATATTATTATATATATTCTACTTTTTCAATTATAAGTAGGCCCTTTAAATATTGCTGCTTTGGTCCTGCGGTATAAAAGCAATAACCTAGTATAAGAGTAAAGGTAGATTTTTACAGTATGTTACTGTAAGTACACTATGACTGTGTTTACTCACAACAGCTGCACCTGCCCAAACCAGATCCTGCATAAATAATATGCAAACATTTTTACAGTTCCAACCTGCACTTTGTTACAAATGTTACATGCATAGAAGATATGTCAGGAATTATAAGCACCAATGTGTTGTGAATGAAAGGCTGTCAATATATCAAAGGCCATTTCCTCACACACCCATACATGTGACGCTGTCGCCATGACTACCAAGACGTTGATCAAGCCAAAAACTTTAAATTTCAAACTGCTTTTAACACATTTAAACATGCATCACTAATACAAATTAAACATCATCGGTTACATTTTACAATATGGCATTTGTATTGCTGCTCAACAGTTGTGATAATGAAAAACCAAAAGATGTTTGTAAATCAACTAGATATTTAAAGTTTGCATGTAATATCTTGTAAGAACACAGTGCACCTGCTGGTAATTAAAATGCCCTGATGGGAAACAAGGCTGGAATCTTGTTCATATTTAAATTAAGTGTGTAGGTGGGAATAAAAGCCACTAAACAAACATGTTCCATCTGTCAGTCAACATTAACAGAGTCAGAGCATGTACATTTTTGCAAACAATACCCTGTTATGCAATGGAAGAGTAATGTGTTTGTCAATTATTTATTGTAGATCAGCTCTTAGGGTTTTCCAGCATTTTTAGGGGGTGATGGGCAGTGATCAGTGGTGGGTGAGGGTGATGGGCGATAGGTGAGGTTGATGGGTGGGTGATGGGGCGGTGGGTAAGAATGATGGGTGTTGATTATGGGCGGTAGGGTGAGGGTAGGGATTGCATGGCCCAGACATGTAAAAGTGAGTGTCACGCTGCACAGTGTGTGTGTTTGTGTTATTTCAGACGGTGCAGTCGGGCAATTTCAGATCCAACCACAGATCCTGGCAGAATGCCATATCTGGGCTCAATAGGAGCCAAGAAAAGATACCTGCAATTTGTCATCCATATTAAATAACAGTGCCTAGCCGTAAAGTCATTCTAGAAGGCGCGCCTGTCTTACTCTGGGGATAGTGTTCAGCCCGGCATCCGTGCCCTTGCTGTTTTATTTTTTACGATTGCAATCTTTATTCCCCCTCTTGCTTTATATTTTTACAACAGTTGGCAAGCCACAGCAACGCATTTAAAACCAAAGAAGCCGTTTTGACTACATTGCTTTTGTATTTTGCTTCCAGAGAAGAAGAAGGGCCAGAGGCCAACGCATTAATTCTCCCTTTGACAAGACTTTAGGAGAAATGCCAAGGTTAGATTTCTTACATGACGTGTAAGTCTTGTGCCAGCCCACACTGGGCCGGCCAAATTACATGCTAGCTATTAGAGATTTCACCCTGTCACTTAAAATCAAAAGCTACAAGCCAATCCAGCACGAGCAGAATCGAACCGCCTGTTTTACGACCCAAAAAATACTCTGTTTGCTCTCCTGTGACATGCAAGAATTTCGTTTTACATAACACTGTGACAACATACACACTCATAAATTCTTCTAGAGGAAAACTTCTTTCCATTGCTTTCATTGGTCAGGTGACTTTGCGGAGTTCTCAGTTATGTTTCAACTTTGTCTCATTTGTTTCTCCTAAAATTCTATAGGAGACATAACACGTACGCTGTATGCATGCTAATATTATCCGGCATGCTAGTGTATTCGCTAGCTTTATAGGATGAACTAAGTCTCTCTCTCCCTTTCACACTAGTCAGGTGAGTCTGGAGTGTTTAAACTCATTTATAAGGCTGGAGCTGTTTTGAGAGAGATTGGAGACTGGCACAGTTAATCTGATGTTGCTTGTACAAGTGTGTTCAGGTGTAGCACCTTTGAAAGTAAATTCCTGCCGGATTTCTAGCGTCTGCTTGGCCAAAGGTGACAAATCTTGGTACAGTGTACTCAAACTAATCTTTAGATCTGGAGTCATTAATCTTTTTCACACATGACAAATGTAGAATGAGCACATTCCTGCCTAAGCAGGATCTTATCGTATTACACATTATTCAGAATACTTAAAAGCCTGATCAAACAAACATGGCACTGTTGTGTTTTTATATCCATTGTGCAGACACAAGAATAAAGACTCAGGGCATTAAGAAACACAAACTACAGAAGAGAACACACACCATTATATTGTCAAAAGACTGTGATTAGTATAGCTTATATACCATATTTGATCCAAAACAACTAAAACATTCACACTGACTCTGGCATTAGAAAGTGATTTCTTTCTGGTCCACTTTAGCTTTTAGTGCAAGATGGTCCTTTTTTCCACTTAATACTGATTATGGAATAAAAATAAAAAATATAAACGAAAAATATTCTCTAAATTACAAATACTGCAATTAAGTTGCAACAAAAAACAAAACTTTTTTTTTAAATACTGGAGATCACAATGTGGAAATAATGTGAGCTTGGCACACATCACATTTACAATAGCTGTAAAAAGCAAACCGCCCCACAGACGTAAATCATACCGCATTCACACCTCCTGAGATGGTCTCAGTTTGGTTTACTTTAAGTGTGTCTCTGAACATCAGTGGTAGCGCACACACGAGAGGTTCTGACTGTGACTTTTGTGGTTCTGGTTGCAAGCCCACACGCATTTCGCTCTGAGATGGACTGACCGATCGCTTCTAAGACACCCACACTGCACTAATCCACAAACTGCACCAACGATGCTGCAGAGGAATTTGGTATTTACATTTAAGCTGAAAATTACAATGACTGTTTTTTCACACATTTCAGAAGCTGCCGTGCGTGAAAGCCACATACTGGAGAATCAGAGCAGAGAACATTATTCAAAAAAGCGTATGAGAGTATGACAGATCAGCTATGAGGACAAACAGGAAGATACAGTTTACACACGCAGACAGGATGTGCTTTCAAAAGTAACTGATTATGACATTAGGTTGTGTAATGTGTTATTAGCAGACATACAGTGGTAGGTGCTCTGGGACGCTGTGATTGGCAGGACCCTCTGCGTGTTGTGCAGACCGCAGCTGTAGACAGTCAAACGGGGGCCGAAGCGTCGGCACCGGGGGCAGAGGGGGTGAACGGCACTGAGTTGAGATTCAGTGATTCGCTTTGCTGGGCCTCTGTGGGCCTTAATAAACACATCTACTGCCTACAGAGCAAGAGTAACAACAGCGGGTGAGAAAAAGAAGAAAGGGTGACAACAACTCTTGATGTGAAATCTGCCGTTACATGATGGTTAAAGGAGACCAAAAAACTACCAACCTATCTAAAACAATAACAGCAACATTCTGCAACCCAGCTAATAATTTGTTGTAATTTGTTAAAGTTGTAAGAATGTTTACCTAACTTCCCATTAAATAACAAACAAGCTAAAAATTTTATTTTGAAAGTTCTAGGAATGTTCATAAAATGTTATAAAATGTTATTCTAACTTTTTCAATTCTGTAAAGTTTTTCAAAAGTTCCACTAACTACTTAACAACAACATTTTTAATATGACATATAACGCTAAAGAAATATTCTACTAACAATACTGCAAGAATGTTTTTTTATAACTTTGAAAGAACATTAGCCAACATGAAAATGTTCCCTGTTAGCTGGGAATATATCTTATTTTATGTTCCACTGTGTATTAAAATAAACACACAGAAATATACAATGTTTTTAATGAATTATTCCTTTAAGGCGTGGTTCTTTATTTATAAAAAAAAACATGGAATATCACTCTTGGAATTCTTAACGTCTGTTCCATTTGAGTCAGACATTGATTTCAACAGCTCATTGAGATTCCAAACATTGTGAGATTAATCTCCCATTTGCTGCTTCCTCCAAACTGCTGCCACATGGACATCACTGCTCAGCAACATCAAAGTTCAAAATTCAATTTGCAACCTTTAAATTACAGGCCCTTTGTCTGGTTCTAATCCAACCACTGATCCCCTTCTTAGGGAGTATATCTCCCTCTCTCTCCTCCGGCACCCATCAGCCCATCCTGACACGCACACCGCACGCAGCTTTGGTTAATGCTGCCATCAGATGAACAAAAAGACTCAATAAAGAAGGCTTAGGTGAGCGGGACCGGCCGATATTAGATCTGACTCAGACTCTACTGCGCACATGTTCTCCTGCCACCCTCGAAGACCCATAATCCTCCCTGTTTCTCAGGTGCTGTGTGTTTAGACAGCTTTGAGAGCACAAAGACACGAAAAACCCCCGTGTAGAAAAAAGATTCAACCATGCGTTGCTTTTAAAATGAGCAATCTTGATCGTGAAAACCACTTAACAGAGAGAGAGAGAGAGAGAGAGAGAGAAAGGAAGTTTGGGATTCTATACAGAAGTGCCCACCTGAACGTGTCTCTGCCAGGGCGTGTGGTTTTGCGGTAAAGTTTGTGTGCTGTGAGATTTAGGGGTGGATGGGGGTGTTGGCTTGGCTTACGCTTCCATCTGTGGGGCAAACAGCCAACAGATTTTGGGAGGATAAGCTGTTTCTTTGTCCACAGACGACCTTTAACATGTCCTAGCAGTGTGGGACAGAAAATTTAAAGCTCTGTAACAGACGAATAGCTGTGTTTTTGTTTTACATCCATCTGCCTCCAAGAGATGATGGGTGAAAAGTTCTGAATCATCGAGTTCAGAAATTCAGAAATCTAAGATGTTTCAGAGGTATTTTTCCCTTTTTTTCTCATCTAGTCATTACATG
Source organism: Ambastaia sidthimunki (assembly GCA_036877625.1). Lineage (NCBI taxonomy): Eukaryota > Metazoa > Chordata > Actinopteri > Cypriniformes > Botiidae > Ambastaia > Ambastaia sidthimunki. The sequence goes on from JAZGTK010000638.1 coordinate 46,196, forward strand.
CATTTGTCTTTCCCTCTTTTTCAGTTTTTGTTTGCTTGTTTATCTTCTTTGCTTCTTATCTTCTAATAGATTGTATTGGCGTGAAAATGTTGTACTTCCTGTAGCTCAACTGGCAGAGCATTGCATTAGCAGTTTGATTCCCAATAAAAACACACACAATAATAAAAAGCAATTCACTGTAAGTCATTTTGGATAAAAGCATTTGCCAAATACATAAATGTAAATATAAACTAAAAAATACAGACTAAAAAAAAGGATTATATTATAAAACTAGATTATTACATTTTCTACCTTCCACAAAGTTATCGCTAACAAGTTTTGAGGTGTTTTTAGCATGTTGTAATGCAGTAGCTATAGAGTTTCTGTGTGTTTGCTAGCCAATTCATGACACTGTTCCCTAGATCTGGGTTGGGTTCCTTCTTAAATATTTTCTGCCTTTATTTTTGTTCACCAGGCAAAAAAAAGTATGTCTGTACCTCTTAGAAAAGCAAAAGCACACCTCTTCTTAAGAAGCCAGATGTTTTAAGGTGTCATTCATGTCTGTATAGCACAAGCACGGTGCTACTTAACAAAATGGCATTTAGAAAAAGCCAAATCCTAATAGTATGAGTAATAGTTACGGAGATGACCGCCTCTCATGGAATAAAAAGATAGAAAAGGGGCGAGGCAGATCAGATCAGATCACTCACTCTCCCTCATAATAATCTCTGCCTCTCTCTTTCTGTGAGAAATCTTGGCTTTGTAAATCAGCATAGGTTGTAATGGGTTTTGGAAGAATGTTCCAGTAATGTGATACCGCAATTAGGGATTATTGTCTTTGCATAATTTTCAGAACGGAGGGAGGGAAGACTCCCTGAGGATAAGCGAGGAAAAGGCGGTCTTTGAGAGACAGCCAGACCGAGAGGCTGTTCCGTCCCTAGAGAAAACTTTGGAGAAACACACTGTAACCTACACACACATTTGCCCAGCTCAGAATCTAACCCCGTCTCTTTGAGGTACCTCAGGAGACCGCCCGGAAATGATATACATATAGAAACACATACACGGATATTTGCCACTCTGCAAAATATGGGACCACCTACCAGAGAGGGGCTGCCAATACAGTGTCACTTTACAAGATACACACAGTCATACATATGACACACACACACTCTTACAGCAAACACCTGAGGAACTGCATATCTGTGGGTCGTCTCCTGGAAACAAGATTTTAATTGTCTCGCTCTTTTATTGGGTCTTGCAAGTCAGAACAAGATCTTTCGTTCCCATTCATAGGAAAAGGACGATATTTTCTTCTTTTTCTAATGAGGAGAAAGACGACAAGCTTATCAGTTCAAACAAGAAATTCTTGTATTACAGTGAAGAAACTCATAAATCAACTAGGTTTCAAACACTGATTGAATTTTTAAAGGTTCTGGATTTATGTTGCACCATGTGATTGGCTGCACTGTTATTAAGTCAATAACTGATAATACAGAAATAAAACTAAACAAACATCATGAAATACGACAGCATTTAAGCTAAACAGTGTTTATTGACCACACACACCTCCATCTGGTACATTTATTGAGGATTTGTGGAGTGATGGTCAAATTAAGTGTAACAGATAAAGAATTACAAATAAAGATATACCCAGCTAACAATTTTAGATTATGAGAATGTTTCTCTAGCTTTTTAAAACGTTTTAATAATTTGACATGATATATAACATTACAAAAATATTCTACTAACATAACTGCAAAAACATTTTTTAAAAAAGAATTAAAAAAAACGATCGCTGACATTTTTAGAATGTGTCTTGTTGTCCGGGTATGCATGTTACTGCCTTGTTGTAGTTTACAGAAACATAAGTTTGACTTGGTTTTAACAAATAGTGTGCTATATTAATTAATTAATATAATGTATTGATTGCTGGTTGATGGTTTAAGGTAAAAAATATTCAGATGTCCACATTTAACCTGGAAACCATGTTAAAATAAAAAATACACACACACTCTGACACACACTCTGAATGAATTCTGACTCATTCGAATGGCAACTGAAGCATTTGATTTACGGTCAATCATTTTGCTGTACAAACACAGAAGATTCATAGGGTATTAACTAGCCATTTGCTAAACGCTAAACTCAAGTTCTACAGTTTCATCATAAATCAATTGTTTCATTCCTCTCCCTCTCCTGCACACACACACTCACAAAAGTATTTACACATCTTAACAGAAGGTCACATGTACACGAATGGTCTCCAATGCACACAGACAGTCTTGCTTTGTTGTTTTAAATGATCAATAATTGATGGGGTTGTATAGTGTGAGCTGACAGGAGCAAGCTGAGCTCTAAACACTACAGTCGTGGAGAATCCTTGCCTCATAAATCACAGCTATGCTGGACCTCACCGAATATTACACACATACATCAACTTTGCTCATAATGTAGCTTTCCAAATCTGGTCATGTAAGTTGCAAAGCAAATAGTCTCACATTGTCTTCATTTGTGATACGTACTAAATTACTTAGTGTGAGAAAACAACGAATTGAATAAGAAATGATTTTGTTCTGTCTCTCAATATCTTCAGTGATGTTTTCTATAGGATTATAAACATGGAAAGATTCTAAAGTATTTATACGCTGTAAAATATATTTAAACTAACGGTACAACAATGCAAATCACACACAGTTGAATACAGCAAATAATAAAAACATTAAAGGCTTATATTTGGCCAGTAGGGCCACCCGGCAACACCCTAGCAACCACACAGAACAGCCTAGCACAGCAACATCCTCTCAGAACAAAGTGAACAGTGACTGAATAGTGATGACACGACAACTACCCACAACACTTTAGCACTGTGGGCCTGTGGACCTGTGTGACCTTTACACTGGTAAGGACCACTCACATGGACTTCACAGTTACTGCACTGTCCAAGCCTAATATAAACACAATTTGTAGTTTTGCAATTCACACAAAGAGTTTACAGAACAGCACATTGTTCTAATGATGTCAACAGAGCAGGGAATTGTGGGATAGGCCCAGCAGATTAAGGTGGGTTAAAGCCAAACTCTCCAACAGTGACTGATGATACAGCTGCAGTTTGACCTAATGATCTCTCAGAAAGCTAAACAGATTGATCCTCAGTTCTCACTTCTGATTATGATGCTTTCATGTGAAGCTCAGAGAAAAGCACCATCAGTCCACTAGCTTCATTCATACAGAGGGAGAAAAGATGGTTCTCCATGTGATGGAGAAGCAATGCCCTGTCGAAGATGCATGTCATATACGCAGGATCTGCCTCTAGAAAAGCCCCATAATCCCACTGAGAAAATGACGCAGCTGCCATCAGTAAGTAAACATTAAAAAAAGTATCAGTGAATAAGTGTGTGTGCGTGTGTATGGACAGCTGTCTGGAAAGACACAGCACACCTGCAGTCTGTGTGTTTCCTCATTCTCAGTGCGTTTCTTAACCCAAGTGATTTTACAGAATCTATCATTCAGAGCTGTATGTCCCTCCTCCACCAGCCCTCCCTAAAGCAGAGACACGCCGACCTGCATGAGTCTGTGTGTATTGTTAGCTCGTCTCCTCTGCGGCACTTTGATCCACTTCAGGCAGCTGGACGAACAAGTCTGTACTGCTAAACACTTAGCCTGGTTCTGCTGTGTTTGTAGTGTGTGAGTGATGTTTTATATATACACACACACACACACGCGCACACACGCACACACACACACTTTAGTGCTACAAATTAAACTAAGCACTACGATATATTATAATACAGTGAATATTTTTGCTTACAAAAACATTACATCAGCTACTTTGGCTAATTTTAAAGGGTCACCAATGAACAATGAGGATTTTTAAGTACAGATGGTGCAGTTACACCATTGACCAGCAGGGGTAAACTGTGCCAACAGTAATTAACCTTCACCTCTTTGCTCTCAATGCAAGTTCCTATAAATCTATCAGACCAAGTGTACTGAGTGTCTTACCCAGCTAACAATATTAGGTTTACATTAAGTAACAAAAATGTTCGAATTGTTATTTTAAAAGTTTTAAGAACATTTAAAACGTCCAGTGTTTTAGAAATTGTATTAATGTTATTGCTTGGTACCAAGTACATTAAAACATCTTTTAACATTTTTAACATTTTAAAATGTTCTACTAACTATTTAAGAATAACGTTTATGATATATATAATGTATAATGTTAAAGAAGTTCTAATAACATTACCGCAAGAACTTTTTGAGAGAACTTTTTGAGAACGTTAGCCAGCGTTCTGAGAATATTTCCTGCTAGCTGGGTACATGTTATTGTGGTTTTAAAGGGCATCAGTTACTTTCACAAAAGCAGTTGCTTGTAAATGAAAGAAACTAAAGGCGTTAGCCTATTAAATTCAAACAACTGACAACAAGAATACCAATTAATTACAGGTGTTCTTTCAAAAACACCATGAGTCATTTATTTATGGTGCTTTCTTTTCTACTGCTTCTCTTTCATTTCAAATCACTCCTCTACGTTTCCTTGAAAACTTGCACACTGCTTATTAGTGACGCATAAATCATCACTGTCTGTACTGACACTACATGTTGAACTTCATAACCTTAACCACACAAGAAGCGGATATTGCCAAAGGTGTTTTACCACAAAATTACTACAATCTCAGACTAAACCTCCCTCAGAGTAACAGATAAACATCAGGATCCACTTTACCACATGTGGTTTTAGCATAAATCGCTAGCCGTCATCTTTAACCTGGTTCAGACAACAACAGCTCTTTAACCCACGTGGCTGAGCTTATGTTGGTGTGACGAGACAAACATGGAGAAAAAAACAAGGCTGTTAACTTCTGTCGGTTCATCTGAGGCCAGAAAACTGTGGCTGAATGGCTTTCATTGTTGACGCTGATCATTTGCATGCAATGATAAATGTTGTTTAACTTGGGCTTCTACACAACTGAGGTGGCAGGTAATTGAAATGATATACATGGATGTGCTCCACTGATTGCTACACAGTTTATTCCTGTCAAAACCGGTTTGTTGGTCCTAGCTGGTTATTTGCTGGTTTTAGGAGGTTTTGGGTACTTCTCAGCTGATAAGACCAGCTGAGCCATGCAAGCACCAGCTTGGCCATATTGTGAGACCAGCTAAACAAGCTAAAACCTATTTAGGTCGGATTTATTTAACTAGGGTAGCCATCTGAAATAATGGCAAATTCAAACTAAACAGAGAATTACAGTTACATAACGCATTCAAATCCCACTAGTTTGTTCTTCAATGTTAGTGTTTTACATTTGTAGCTCATATACACCGTCTTATATTGCTGTCTTTCAATGGCTTATTTAAGAAGAACTTTGTCTTTGAACACAATCCACTACTGCAGCCTAAAATCATGTTACATTTTAACTACAGCCACACGAAGGATGAAGAACGGGTCATTTTAAAAAAAAACACAGTCCCATTTAAAAGTATCTTACCCATTTTTCTTTTTGAGGAGACCTGGAGAGGCAGTTATGGGATTTGGGTCATTAAGATCACACAGTACCTCAGTCAGCACACTGCCCAGGAACCAGCACCTCCCCAACCCCCCAACGTTCCAACGTTCTCAGAATGTTGTCTAATGTTCTCTAAAAGTTCTAAAAAGCGTTCTTGCAGTAACTCTAGTAGAATGTTTTTTTAACCTTGGAATATAATATAAACAAAAACAGCTATTCCTATGTTGACAGTGGAACGTTTTATGAATGTTACAAACGGTAAAACAATTTAAATAATGTTCTTACAACCAAGCAATAATGCTAATTCGACATCTAGAAAACTACATGTTTTGAACATTTCATTTTAACATTAGTTGTAGAAATGTTATTGAAAATACATCATCACTGAATTAATTCTTCTCTAGATGCTCTGTAGATTAAAGAAAACACACCAGGTAATGTTCTATAATAAAACATATTAAACAGAAATATAAATAAATAGCTAAATAACAACCTTTGACTGCTGAAGTCGCTGTAATAGTTTTTTTATGATGTTACAAAGTTATTGAGGGTGAAATTAACTTGAGTGAAAAGCTTCCAACTTTTTTAAAGTTTTTAAAAACATGTGAACGGGTTTTACTAGTTAGGTATGGTATGGTAACAACATGGGGTAAACAGCATAAAATCTTTACAATGGAAATGTTTTTAGCAATAACGTATAAACATTTCAAGTCTGTCATGTGCTCAGAGACTTATGTAAAAGCCATAAATCAGTAATTGAACTTAATTTAAAATATATATTTTTACATTGCCTGATTTCCACTGAAGTATTACATGACCCACAAACCAAAGAATTCTGAAATACACTGTTACAATATTATTCTGCTGACTTTTGGACATCTGTCAGAGGCTAGCAATGTAAGGCTAACAAATGTTAGCTAGCTACCTAGCTTTTTACCTTACTAACGTTCTTGGGTCTTACATTACGCCATAGCATTACAGTATGAAATGATAAGAAAACACAAAATCTGATTGGATTACATCATTTGCAGTGGTTTATGGGAAAGCTGAAGATGTGGGCGGTCAGCGGCGCAGTCTGAGTCATGAAGACACCTGATTGGATGATGGAGAAAACACAAAAATATATGAAAACACACAAAACAGAAGATGGCAGAATGAAAGATAGACAGATATGAAGTTTGGGGGGGTAAAAGCTGACGTCTGTGATTCTCACATGAGTGACGAGGTTTAGTGGCCTCCAGTGAATACAGACACTGGGTGGGCTGTCTTGGCCTCTCTCTAGGGTCCTATTCTCCAGAAACAGGCTCAGAAAGAGAGACAGACAGAGAGCGAGAGAGATGGCAGATTCTTTAAGCAGAACACAGTGGCCAGACGCTGGTTCTCCCTCTCACCTCCTGGCATTCCTCTCAGCTGTCCCGCTTATTATTGGACAAAATTTATGGGGTCATTCATTTAACTGGATTTAAATGACATTGGTTCTGGTTGAGGAAGCTTCATGCAAACTCCAGGATCATGTGGGCTAGAGAAAACAGTTGACCGTATAAATCAACAAGAAAGAGAGTGAGATTGAGGGAGAAAAACAGAAGCAGAGAGAGATGAAAACACACAATTTCCAGCCATTTCGTTACATGTTTCAGTATCTCTGTGTGGCTTGTCTAGAGTGTGTGGGCGAACAATTCAAATATGTATTTGATCATTAAAAAACAATATTAAAATAATGCAGAGTACAGTTGCTTGGCCATTATTAAAATATCGACTGTCAATTTACCCATCATTAATCAAAAATGTACTTTTGAACAAATATGTGTAAATTGTATGTGTGCGTGTGTGTGTGTGTGTGTTACACACCTGTTACACACACACACACACATACACACACAAACCTTAGAGGATATAACTCATAACAGAACTGCTGCAGGGCGGAAAATTGAGGGGTTACAAACCACCTGACTTGAGGAATTTAAAGTCTCAAACTGCACAGGTGTCAGAAGACGATAATCATAGAGTTTCATCATTACAGTTTCACACATGTTGTGTGTGTGTGTGTGTCTGTCTAAGTTTGGCTTGCATATAAATAGCTGTGTATGCATCTGAGAGGCCTGCATGTGCTGAATGCTTGTTACATTAAAAAACACCAGAAGAGAGAGAGAGAGACCACCCACCGACTCATTGACTACTGGACGAGTGATGAGACCCTGAGGAAGTCTGAGAACTCCATCTACTAACAGCCACCTGGAAGGAGAAGCCCTTTATTTCTCTCTCTCTCTCTCTCTCTCTCTCTCTCTCACTAGCTCTATCTCGCTCTGTCTTTCTCTCAATTTCATTTTCAGTTTTCAAAACAGACTTTACATTTTCAAAACTTTTGCAGTACAGCTGTATGCTAAATAAATAAATAAAATAAAGTAAAAGTAAAATCTAAATAAAAATGTGGAAATAGTGTAAACACTAATATTAAAAAATAAAATCAGTATTAAAAATAAATGAGCATGCATTTACCCATACCCATAAAAAACACACACACATCACTGGCTAAAAATGCCACATGGATTCCATGCTTGAAACTGCTAATGCATTAAGACTGACATCTTTTTTGTTTACATTTTCAGTATATTTGCCTCTAAACTGCTCCTGGCCAAATACAACCCACACTGTGGAGTGAGAGACAAGCTATTAGTCTTTAATTGCATTTCCTTCAATTTAACCTGCATCTTTCCAAATCACAACTGAGGAAACATGGAAGTGGACAGCCACACCTCCAGATCTCTGCCAGTCTATTCCCACAGGAAACCTCTATGGCTCAGAAGCTGCTCTTTCATTGCTCAGGAGACTTACTGGCGCTCTCAGCTGCGTTTCATTTAAGTATCAACTTCACCACATGTGTCTATTTTAAGAATATTTTAAAAATGGAAACAAATAAAATGATTGTTGTCAAACTGTTAGAGTATTGATCTATAAAAATAACAGGACAGTTAAACTTTGAAAATTTGGTCACAGATGAATTTGTTGAGAAACATTTATATTCATATTAAAATTTCTAATTTTGGGTTCTTGGGAAATGTGAATACATTTTAGGACAAAGCTGAGATCTCTTCTAAACTCAAAGACTCAGCTAACAATTTTAAGTTGTAAGAACATTTCAACAAAAATGTTAAAATAGTTATTTTGAAAGTCCTAGAAACATTCAGAATTAGTTTTGTAGACCTTTAATTAATCATTGCTATTGTTTTTCGTTATAAGAATGTTATGCAAAAAAGTTTTTAATTCTGCTTTACGTTTTTAAAATGTTTCATTACCTCATTAAGAATAATGTTTTTGATATGTTAAATAACATTATAAAAGGTAGACTTACGTTACGTTTTTGAAGTTTTAGAGAATGTTAGCCAACATTCTGAAAACGTTTCCGTGTTAGCTGGGGAGACATGTGAAATGACTATGGTTATTTCTGAGGACAAATTGTAATTTACATGTCATCCTGTTGCTATCTGAAAAAAAACTATTAACAAGAAATTAAAGAGAACTTCTTTCCTCTGCATCTGTCTGTAGATTCCTACAACCTAAACAGTTAGTGACAGACTCTTTTAGCATCTTAATTACAAGCTTGTACCTCTGAAACGTTTTCCTGCAGGAACATCCTAACCTCTGGGCAGGGGGCCTCCTCTCTGGGCCTCACCCCTGCCGTTCGGGGTCGACAGTCTCAGCGTGCAGTCAGCCTCTGTGGTCCGACTTCCTCTCTCCTCCGAGAAAGCAACACACGCGGCGACCGCGGCCACTGAAAGCAAACACTCACTGCTGGTTTAAGCCATAGGAGCTCATCTGCATCAGCAATAATGAGCTTGCTGTGGAAAGCCAGAGTAAACACTCTTGAAACCACTGCAGAAAACCCTGCCCTGATTCAGCACGGCTTCTGAAGTTATCGCAGACCAATTCATCACCCACCGCTTATTTATAGGGCCTAAAATTGGAGGTTTTACAAGCCATAAACCTTCTTTACCTACAGAGGAATGAACCCATGGCATAGATTTTGACGCGTACTGTATGTTTAATTAAAGCAAACGGTTCGAAAATGCTACTCGTGTCTGCGATTGTGCATGCGTATGTCTTGATATTTAAGTGCCATGCAAGAATCATTTGTTAATACTTACAGTGTTGTGGGAAATCCTTTTATGCACCATTAAAAACATTTTCTACACAACCCTATGCTCAGTGCTGCCATAAATATTAGATATACAAACCCACCCAGCATTTCTGGAAATCATTATAATTCAGGTCTCTGGGGTCACAGGAGGACAGATCTCAACTAATACGGCACAATCACTGATGCTGATTGGCTACCAACATTCTCTGCTAAACTAAATTAGACTGGAAAGATGTTCACACACACTTCAGTTTTAAACAGGGTGTGTCACACAGATTTTTCAGGATGTACAAACACTGTACTGCAATTAAATACTAAATTTACTAATAAAACCACAGAGAAGCATCTTAAAAAATATCTACAATAAGTAAAAGTAAATATTTGACACATAATAAAAACTTTTTATATTTAGACACATGATTTACATGATTTTATATTTCTTTTTGTGTATCTATATAATGGAAACAAAATAAAATTCTTGCCTTTTTAGTTACCTTTTAACTTTCTGCAATAGTCCTGCGATATAAGGGCCGCAGCCCAGCCCATCATTCCATTAGCATGCACTGAAAATCTGCAGGTCCCGCTGCCTCATTTGCATCAGTAAACATTCATGCTGCACCTTCAAAGCACCGCAGGCAATAAGCCACCATGCAGGAATGCGGGAATGCGCGTGTGCATGTGTTCATTTATTGATTCTTGCACTGATGTAAATTACCTTTGAATTGCATGCATACAATACTGCATATGTTTGAACACAATATGTATTTCTGCACAAGAATATGTATAGAATATGAATATTTTTTAAGCATATGTGAGAGCGAGAGAGAGCGAGAGAGAGAGAAAGAGAGAGAGTGTGTTTGCACACATGAACCTACTGATGTCCTGCCACCCAGGTTGCATCGTGAGGTGTGTAAAGGTGAAGTGGTCCATCACGAGAGAGAGTGAGCCATCAGAGGCCTGCGTCCCACAAACGTGTGTGTCCAAACACGCCTTATACAGATGAGTCACCTGATACAACATTAGAGAAGCAGCCCTCCTCTGATGCTCACCGCCCCACAACGCACCATAAACACAAACTTAACCCAAAGTGCCACAGCCAAACATCTGAAAGTGTGTGTGTGTGTGTGTGTGTGTTCACTGAACTATATACTGGGGACATATTTGTACCCAAAAGCGAGTAAAGCCTGACATATCTGAGCAAAACCTTTTTTGGGGACACCCACATTTGTAAAAACGCTATAAAAATGTAGTACATAAAGTTTTTTTTGTTTTGTAAAAATGCAGAAAGTTTTTGTAAAAATGCAGAAAGTTTTCTGTTTGGTTTAGGTTAAATTGTTTATGGATGTGTATTAAAGCAACAGGAGTTTATGGATTTTCATGCTTGTTCAGCAAGAAACATCAGGAAGCTTCTAATAAAACAAAAAACAACTTCAGTTTCAGTGTATTTTTGTTGTGTTTAAAGTGAAAAAAGAAATAATATGACAAAAAGAATGATTATAACCTTTGATAGATAGCTTACTTGTTTCTGGCTTAGAGAATGCTGATTGGCTGTTGGCTGATTGGCTGCTCGCTGATTGGCTGTTGCCTGACCTAGATCAGGGTTCCTTCATTCCTTGTGGATTTGACTATGTCCATCCCACCACACTGCAGATCACTGCTGGACCACAAAGGGGAGCTGCAGCTTTCTGGAAAACTGCAAACACACACACACACACGACAAACTACACAAACAACTTACTCGCAGACAAATGTAACTTCATGTCCAGAAACCCCTAACAAACCAACAAAGCCAGAACAACACAAACAACTTTATCATGTGATGCAATTTTACATAATAAAAAGACAAGCTGACAGATTCAGTGAAATCACGGATCAGCACTAAATAAGATCTCTTCAACAAAGCTCTGAAGTCTTTAGCACAACGGCACATTGAGATGGTCCAAAAGCATAAACACACTTCAGTAAATATCATCTCCACACACACACACACACACCGCCAAATATCCCATCATTTCACATCCCACACAAAACCAGTGCTGTGAAGATGAATGGAGAGGGAAATTGGACCCAAACACATTCTCTCTTTTTTAGCCGGGACTCATTACTGTGTTTTTACTCCTCTCGTTTTATCCACATGGGAGGTTATTACAACACACTGCAGCAAGAGGCTTCAGCCTGTTGTCTGTTTTCTTTTCTCCGCTCACCCAAGATTTGCGCCATATTTCAATCCGGCCGAGGGTGTAAAAAGAGTTTTGTGTGACTGCGAGTAGAGACGGAGACAAAAAAACAAATAATATGCTCGTACAAATCACGATTCTTTTGACTAGTGAAAATAGAAGAAAATCCTGAGAAAATCCCGCCGTTTTGTTTGGTTTTCTTTCATGACTGTCGGGATGCACTGAGGTGAAAGGACCGAGGTGGCGTGTCGTGGCATTTTCTCAGGTGCTGAGAGGCAAGTGACTGAGAATCAGTAATGCAGAAATCCACTGAATGAAGTAAAGAGAGGCTGTTAATGCTGTCTGACAACAATGAGGAAAGATGTTTGCATTTAAAAAAACACTTAATTGTGTAGGTAAGTGTTTACACTGTCTGACTCAGCTGACTTTTTGCAGCAATGGAGACAGATGTATACATATATACAGACATATACATATATATATATATATATATACACATACATATACATACATATACATATACATATATATATATATATATTGTGTGTGTGTGAGTGTGTGTGTGTGTATATATA
>JAZGTK010000639.1:0-58552 GCA_036877625.1 Ambastaia sidthimunki
CGCCAAAGAACCAGAGAGCATGTTTACCTCGCCACGCACAGCAACTATCCAAGCTGTCAATGCAGCAATTTTCACAGTGTGTGTGCATGAGCACTTCCACGTATGAGTGCTTTTTGCCACCGTGAGTATGTGTCTGTCAATGCATGTTATATAATTAGTGCCATCTCCTGAACCTCACAGCCTGGTCTTAACAGGGTCAGATGGTCTGAGTCAGTGCTGTCAACTCTCCCTCAGTCAGAGCAGATGGCGTCTGCACCATGCAAAGCTCTCTACTGGTCCCTCTCTCAAGGTGAGAAGACCTACAATGACATTCTGACCCCCAACGACTTTCAGTTCCAGCACTGCTATTCATCCACCATACAAAACCCAATGGTGCCCACAATAGGAGCAGTATAGAAGTCAAGCAGGACTAATTGGACAGGCTATTTATGAATCCATTTATCACAGCAAACTTAATGGTGGCATGAATTAAACTGATGGTTGGTTGTTGACATGCACGTAACTTTTTTCTTACTAATGTTCCTTGCGAATAGGAGAGACACACGCTAATTACTTTATTACGATGAACTGTTATAAAAGAGTTTTAGTAATACACACAGAAAAATCATCCTCAATTTATACTAAAGTGCTTTCCACTGGTTATAATTATCTGCTTCGTACATTAAATCTGTAAAAGTAAGTCTGTCTTGTACTTTTCGCTCTTGAATCTGTAATTTAGTCTGACAATCCAACATCAAGATGCATCAAACAGGTGTATAATTTGAGCATCTAAATTTTATATATTATATAGCAAAATGTGTGTTTTTTTTTTAAATTGTTTCTTTAATTGCTGTTTTTGTCAGCCAGTATTCAAGCCCACCTCAAAACACATAAGCCCATACATTACATTTGACCAGACCTAATGTTGCTGTTGTTATTCTGTATCTTGTCTCTGAGGGTGTTTAACCTGCCAGCATTTGTGACATCTGGAGGTGTTGCACGCCCTTGCTGAGGTAAAAGATTTCCAAGCAGGCATGAAGACACTTATGTAAGTTGGCATGCCTGCACCTGCCCCGGTGGAATATGTGATATTTAATGCCTGTCTACACAAAAAAACACTTTAACCGGGAAACATCAGTGTTAGTTTAAGTAGCGTAGCAAGCTGAAAAACACGCAAAAGTTTGCCATATTTATCTAAGATGAAAGGTAGAAAGTTTGGATGGGTGTTTACAGTCAGTGGTAAATCTGTCTGCATCCATTAGTGTGGCAGGAAACCAGGCATAATCATAACCTTGCAATGTGTACTTTCTTTGAATTTGCCAGACATGGTAGTATTATAATGACCTGATAGCATTAAATATCATATGAATATTATAAATATATCCCAATATTTGGCTTTATCACCCTACCTTCTCTGCACGGATCTGCACAAAACAAGCATTAGCCTACTCTCCTGATATCCAGATAAGTGTTTACTTGGGGTAAATAAGACTATGTCTGCTATGAGCTGTTTTATAGATGCCTCAGATTTCATTTGAAAGCTCCCCACGCAATATTGGGTTGAGGACACGGACAATATACTCTGAGGGCGATTTTATAATGGCCTTTCTCCTCTCCTGTGTTGAATCTAGAGGTTATAACCTGACTGACCACTTTTACAAGGTTCTTCATCAAAATACTCCATCACGCTCACCCTGCATGCAGTTAAAACTTTGCTATCTCTCCTTTTCGCACCCATTCTCAAATTGAATTGCAGATTTCAGATCCAATCAAACTCAATTATATGTATTTTCATAACTCGCTCATTCTCTGATCAAAGAAACCTGCAGTAGCTCTCCATGCAGTTACTGCTGACCACAGGCTGTCTGAGGACTTAGACATTTCAATGACTCTTTGAAAGACTCATAATTTCAGGTGAATTATCAGTCTTTTTACATTAGGTTATTCTTTTGTGAAGAATAACCAAAAGGGTAGAATGGTTAATTGAGCTGAAGGGTTTAACATTTGTAAAGGGACAATGCATTATATTTGACATTGGGCAAACCTAATTGGTGTGGACAAAGACAAAAAGAAGCAGTTAACATATGTAGATACAAGCGTCTCTATTTCCGTCTTATAATTTGCTGATAAAAAAGCTAGACCTTTCGGTTATAAAAAAGAAAGACACACAGGCTTACCAGAATTCAAAATTCCAGTGAGGGAAACATTGTGGGTATATGTGCATAGGGTAGTTTGTGTGTTTCTAAGAGACCAATGTACAGAAAGATAAGAGAGAGTGAGACTGGCTGCCTGTAAAGTGAGATAAACCGACAGGAGGTGACAAATTCATAACAGCTTTGTGCAACCACAATTCCGGGGGATTCAGAGGTTGGCCTTAAATAAGGTGACATGTGTGACAGGGATTCATCTTCTTGAACTTGCCATACTGCTGCAATGAGACAGCGTCTGATAATACGCCTCCTGGAAAGTTAGACGTAAATGAATGTGTTGTAATCTGTTTGCGGAAATGGGAATTTTATGAAAAGCATTAAGTTGCTTTAAAACAATTATAGAGCTTAATACGGTTATTAGTGTTGTCAGAAACAGACTTACAGTATACATGGACACTCCATCTTTCTTCTGACATCATTTGACGATTGTTTTAAAGGTGCAATAATCAAATAGATTTTATGCAGTTAAATGTAAAATTGAATGTCTCTTTTGGGGAAATTGTTTTGTTTATGTTTGGAAAGTATATACAGTATATAAGTATAACACTTTACAATAAAATAATGTAATTTGTGTGTTGTTGTTTTTTGCTCAACTGCAATAATTTTATTTTCTTTTAAAACACTTGACAAGCATAGTTGTCTTTCCTGTGTTGGTGTGTTTTCCTCCTGAAGCAAGAAGGTCGGGTGGGGCATATGGGCTACTTCTGCCCGGTTGTTTAACAGCCAGTAGGTTGTAGTTACGTGACACCCATGAACCACAACTTGCTAGGTGGGGAAGAACATTCTCTTCTGACAGTTCTCACTAAACATTTGATTGGACGAAAAATTGAGCAGTGACGGATAAGTCATCAACCTTTTCATTTCAAAAAACCTGCCAAAGATGACTTTGTTCAACTTTTATTTATGCTAGCCTAAAGGTAGCTTAAAAGCTAATAGGCACAGAGCACAAAGCTGCAAAGCTCAAATTTTGATTTCACAGGGTCAGAAGAGATAACCACCTGTTGTGTGTCAAAATGAGTCACTTCAAAGTTAGACCAGCACATTCCTACCGAAAAGGTCATTATTGGGTGCTCTGTTTCTCACTCTCTCTCTTCTGTAATTAGTGCATTAGAGATTTTCAGTCTGGCACAGCAGGCAAGTTCTAGCTGATAAGCCTGACAAGCACTTTTATCAGGCTATTCAAAGCAAAGGAAAACAAAAAGTGATGTGGAGACCGAGGGGAATCAATTCTCAATCTATGTCATAAAGAACCTTTCGGTCTGCTTTTCTACAAATCACTTTCCCTTTCATAATAGAATGTGACTGTCACATTTTCTCATGCTTCTGACTTCATTTTGAACTTGAATAAACTCTATTTTATTACATAAGCAGTTTCAAACTCCCTGCACTGAAGTTGGACAGTTGCTTTACCAACACAAGTTCAGAGTCTTTCATGTACGAATCTCACCATTCATAATAATGCCATGCCTGGAGAGACATGGGCTAAGAGGTCTTTGTATTTTGCAACCAAGCTGGTGGAATATTTCTCAGTGTCATGCAGTTTCAGCCTTGACACACGACTGTCAAATTTTAAATATTTTTTAAATGTAATTAAAAATTATGTTAAATGTAATATCAAAAATCAGCCACTAATCAAATAACGGTGACTGTGGCTGTACAAGCTAAATCTGATTCATTAGCAAAATGATAATATAAACAGACAGAAATAAAAATGCTATCTGTTCCTTAAAATGTTGTGAAATTGATGTTCATTGGCATTAGGGTGGGGGGGGCATTTATGGCTGTCAGTAATTTCCTTGTTCATTTTTGCAGATATTCTCCTAAGAACAAACCTGCCTGAAGTCTCCAGTTTAATTGGGACATTTGCATCGTAATGACCCATGAGTCACTTTCCTGCTATTTCCTAATTTTATATTCTTGAAACTCGACCAAAAGCTCAACTTTAATGAACAGATCAAGTCTAAAGTAAAAACAAGGTATAATAAAATATGACATTGAATGCAATTTGGCTAAATACTGAACTAGAACTTTTTTGCTCCATTTTTAGGTGTTTTATGATGGGAATATGCATTTACTCATTTACTGCAAAAGCATTCTCATAAACAGTGTCATATCCATGTATGCAAATCCCTGTTTTTCATGTAAATATATATGTATGATGAACTCTGTCATAACCAAGCAAATGTATTCATTTGCCAAGTTCTGACTTCTGGACACTGCATTTTCACATAAATACATGCTTCATGTCCTCGCTCTGCAGATGTACCCGCATTCATTTGTTTTTTGTCTTTTTTTTTATATTTCTTAAGTATTCTAATTCCGTGCATTCTTTTTGATTAAAGTTAACAGTTGTCTAACATTTAATAGCTAACATACAGAATACTGGCAAACTAGCAAGCTGTTTTCTCAGACACAAAAACAGTATATTTAAATGTTGTTTTAGCTTTAATGTCCCCTTCTTTACAACTATAACAAGCAATGCATGCACATTTCCTATTGATACTATTTTCTGTGGGTAAAAAATGAGATTAGAGTTAGACTAGGTGACATATAATTGTATCCAATTTTATTATATAAAATACTTTTATAAGTATGACTAATAAATAAGAACTGGCTGTGTGAATGTGTGCAATGAATAATGGAACATCACACACTTTGAAGACTCTGCAGTACCAGAGTTTAATAATCCATATATATCACAGTGTGTTCTGTTCCGACACACCTTTCCACTTTGATATTACAGCAGCCCTCCATAGATTGAGCTTTGGAATGACACTGTCATAGAGTGTTGGAGACCAAGTGTGATTATTATTTTGCTGTTCTGGGCAAGCTGATGCTTGCCGATCCATCTGTCATTATGCAAAAACGTCCTGTTCTTTTCCCTTATTATTTTCATCCAAGAAGAAAAGTGATATTGAATATTGAAGCACTATTCAAACTAAACACGAAACCTTCTTGTCACTCTGAAGTCCATACAGTTGAAATTTGCTGCTGAGGTTACATGAGCTTGAATATTATTACAGAGGATTAATATTATTACACAGTGACTGCTGATGGTCAAAGATTATATGCATTTCTTATAGACAGAACTATAGCATGCTTTAATTTAAACAGAGACTTTTCAAAAGACATAATTATTAATTAACACCTTTTGAATATAAATGCAAGCTTACAAAAAAATATCAAAATTTTCAAAGTCAAAATATCAGAGTCAATATCTGATAATTATAGAACTCACTGTATAATCCAATTCATAGTGCTATATTGTAAACATTTACATCAACAAAAAAATATTTAGTAAGAGGAATTTGTAAAATACATGTTTGTTCAGTGCAGATAGAGATTTATTTATCTGCACAATTATTGTGCAGATTTTTTTTGTGAGGACTAAAATGTACTTGAATCTCTATCTGCACTGAACAAACATGTATTTTACAAATCAGAAATCAGAATTTGCTAATATTGGCATAACATGTATTCTGTTACCATTGGCTTGAAATGACTGTGCTTTTAGTATTGTCAGAAGGTTCCAAAGCCTAAATACCTGTTGGCTATTTTCAGTTAAATAGCTTTTAGCTCTTGGTTAACATAATTTCCCTGCATTTAAGCACACATTATAATCAAAGTAACATTTTTGGGAGATGAAATATTTATTTTCTTTGGAAAAATGTGAACTGATACCTTTCACACAATAATTACTTATATAGATGCATGTAAATAGGATAAATATGATCATTTTTGTAAATATGACCAATTTTGAAATTAAATTTGAAATTATACCAGTGTGTCTTTAACCTGGAAAATGTTGGTTAACCTCTGTAATGGACTTTTTCCTGATGAATTTTAATAAGATAGGTATGTAAATGATAAATGAAAGCTCTTCATTTTGAGACTGTGAACCGGCTCTTGAAACATTGTGCTCCATTAGTCGTGCCTGCCATTATTTAACAATTTATCAAAATGATTGAGCTGTAATTTAACACGACTGTCTTGCAAGACTTGACCTCTCTGTGATGTAAGAAATGCGGGCGTGACATCCGCAGAGTGCCAGCATTTGAAATGACAGAAACAACATCGGTGCTCTTTATGTTGCTTGAAAGATTAAAATTCCACTTCAAGTGTGTTCGATACATATTGAACTGTAAGATCTTTGATAAAAGCCCAGTGCATTTAGACCTATTGAGGGCCCATATCTGATATAGCAAATCAAATGTAATTAATCTTCATTGTGGGGGATAGATCACAACAGTAATTTGGTGAATGCCCAAAGCGTCATTACACACTAGGGTGCCCGCGGGTCTTTAAAGGGTGTTCAGTGCTCTATTTGTGTATTAGAGCGTGCAATGAACAAGCAAGGCAGGGACATTACCCTTGCATTGTGTAGTGACACCCACCTCATCAAGATAACACACTTGGAGGTGTTTTATGCAGCGATAATCTTCATTTTAATTCCAATGTCATGTCTCAAGGAGTAGCTGTTACATGGTTGTATTACAGGCTGCAAAAAGACGTTTGGGAGAAAGCAAAGAAAATCTTAACTACCTACCTTGCTCAAAACTTATTCTCAACAATTTAAAGTCAATGTGATTGCGTGACACAGTCTTTGATGCTAGCATGTTGTAGAAAGCTTTCATACTGGATACTGGTTGAACTCATGTTATGCTGCTCATGCATGTAATTGAAATACTGTGTTCACACCAGCTTTATTTATTGAGTGTGGCGCATGTTGTTTCAACACGGGAGGAAAAAGAAGAAGAAGAAGAATGGAGTTCTGGTATGCAAAAAATGGTTTAATACATTTCAAGCTACCTACTTTTCATTACAATGGTCTAATGTTATTTAGAAGTTCATCACTCTGCAAGAAACACACCTTTTGAAATCATCCTACATTATCATTTTACGCACAGATGAACAAGTTCAGGGCAAATAGTATTTTTATGTAATGTAGATTAATGGGCTTAACTGCGAAATAAGACAGGGATTATAAAAAAGCTGAAATAAATATTTTTCTTTTAGGAAAGATTAGCCTTTCACATATTCATGTCAGGGTAAAACCTGCAGGCGGAGGCCTGTGCAGTGTGGGCGACTGGAAGCGGTCGAATGGTAAACATGACAGGTCGATTGGTGAGATAATGAAAGTGCAAAGGCGTAGATTGCAATAATAATTTCTCTTCTGTCGCCTGGAGAGGGTCTGGATCAAAGTTCTGTTAATTAGAGATGGGTTGGTAGGACTGTGGGTCACGGTGGGTCAAACATTAACCATAACTTACACTGTAAAATCAGAGGGAACTAATAATGGTAAAGTCCCTAATCCAGTCCCAGTTCTAACCGTAACAATGACCCTAAACATCTGATTGGTTGATAGAAAAGTTGATGTTGATCCAGGAACATGTTCTTGTTGGGAAACTCACCAACTGGAACATGTTCACCAGGACTGTGGGGAGCAGGTGGTACAGCAGAAAGTAGTAGAAACAATGTTTGCTTTGGGGGCAGAAAGAACTGCTAGAGGGAATGGATGGGGTTGAGGTGAAGGGCAGGAAGATAGAGGGATCATGGGAGAGAGAGAAAAGGAGCAGCAGGATGGACTGAGCTCTAGGGAAATGGAATGATAAAAGAGCCTGATGAAGGTTAAAGGTCACAGAGGAGACTGGAGGTTGAGGTGTTGACCTTGCTTCCTGTGGGTATTAAGGATCATCACAGGGTCGTGGAATGGTGGAGCAGGTGCTGAACGAGATGCTGGCCATTCCATTTCACTTAACAGATTTACTGTAGATGTTGATGTCAGGAGCACACTTTAAATTATGGAGCCAGAATGCTATAGGCAGAACATCATGCCAGAATGCTGTAAGCAGATATGGGAGAGAGGGTCTAAAGGCTAATTACACAAAACAATTGTGATTGTTTAGTGTTTCAAAATTGTTATACTTTGTTAATTTTGCTAAGTCTACAACAGGCAGTTTAATGCCATTCTCTTTTGTTACAACTTACCCCATATAGTGCATATATGGGGCATGTTGTCACAAAAGGTCAATGTGTTCAATGAACAAATAATCATGAATGATGTTTTTCCTGGATAATAATGATAACAAGGACTTTTGTGCCAATACACAAAATAAATGTAAAAAAAGAATTCTCTTTAACAAATAGTAACTGGAGTAAAAACTATGGAGTAAAAACAAATAACCTTAGTCTAATATGTTGAGGGACAGAAGTTGTCACATTTTGTTAGCATCGTGTATACTGTGTATGCAAAAACAATGTTTATACGTACACAGTACTGTAATATGCTTCAGGTTATGTTGGTGCTACATTGGTGCTCAAAATATTATACCCATTTTGCATTAAACTGTTTCGCTTGACACTTTCACAACAATTTAGCATTTAATTGTTTCCCCTCAAGACAAACTATTTTGTTAAATGGACACACAACAAGAAAATGTTCAAGTAATGACACCTTTAACCAACAAGGATGCCATTTTGTGCCTTTTTTATTCCTGACCCAAGTCTCCACCTTTCCATCTCAGTTTGATGAAACCAATTCCCCAAGCAAAAGATTGCCAGACGAATGTTTGCCTGCAGATCACAGCACCTCGCTTCAAAGGTGCATTTTGTATGTAGACAACTTTTAGATGATTTCCCTGGACACAACAGCTGAACACACCAGACTGTGTAAAATGACAGGCGGGAAGGGACTTTTGTTCCCCTCAGAACAGCTTACGAGCGCCGTCACGATAAAAACTAATTTTGCCCAGAGCAGACTTCACTTGGCCAAACAGGTGCGATAAATTAGCAAATATCTTCAAATACTCACAGTTTTCAAAACCTGCAATAAATATATGACTTTGGGACTTGCTACATCCCACAAGGAACCCTGAAAAATATTAGTGAGGTTCTCTGTTTGCCCTACAATAACACTTGCAAATGTCAAGCGAGAAAAATCATGAGCAACATTATGCTCTCTAGGACTTTTTAGTTTAGGGTGAGGATGACATTGTAAAATAGTGTGCATACTTTATATTTTCTTTAAAATAATGTTGCCTGTTATCTCAATAGTAAGTTAACTTGAGCTGCAGGGGTTGTAATATAACATAAAGAGTTCACAGATAGTAATTTGACAAAAAAAAACTCCACTGCATTTGAAACTAGATCATTTTTATTGAGGGGGTTTGTTAAATCGACATCAACGAATTTCAGACTTCACAGGACTGATGTGTGAAGTCAAAGTGAATTTGAGAAGTCAGAGGTTGGACACTTTTGGAACAGTCCCTCTAAAACTTAGGTCAGCCGGGATTAATTAGCTTTCTGAGACCCACACAGCAGATGTCAAGGTAATCTTGAGCTGCCGACTGCAGAGGTCAATGCAATATCTCAACTCTGCAGATGAAAAGTGATCTCCCAGAATCCACTGGGTGGACAAATGGGGGCTTCATCAGTCACAAACAAATCTACATCACTCGATGCAAATGCAGACTCAACGCTCAAGCATGGCCCCATTTCTCAGTTCAGAAAACATATTCAGGTCATTTAAATGGTACTATGGCTATAAAATATGTAAAAAATCCAATTTTATGTTGCATTAATTCATTATAATGGGCATGCTGGAATTTCAAAAACAACCAATAAAAAACAGTTAAAATAAAAAGCCAAATCTATAGGAGCACTACAACACAGATTTCAATACATGTATCATATAGAAACACATCTCTATTATTTTCTCATTTGAGAGAAATCCAATGCAGGGATGCAGACATGGAACTAATGATTCCAAAAATGTAGCCAGACACTACAGCCACAGCAGGCCTTTCATAACACTCTGCTTGCTTTGGGTTATAACTCAGTGTGTTTTAAATGTGGTTTCGAAATGTACCAAGTATTATTTTTTAAATAATTTGTAGAATTCTAGAAAAAATGCTTGAATTATACAAAAGCATTTTTTTAATTATTGCACAGCATGCAAATACTGTACTTAATAAAAAGTTTTGCACCAGTGATGTTTTCCTGTTTTGTGTGCTAGCGGTTGTACAGATTTTTTAACAGGATGTTGTTTGCCTCTTACCTCAGAAATGTCATATTCCTGCTGCCTAACACTTCCTCTGCAAGGTGACCTGTCAGCCTAAAAGCTTCTTCTTCTCATTGTGATAACACAATCGATAAAAGGGAAGGAATAATTCCTGATATACTGCACTATATTATATAAGAAGGTTGAGAAAGTGTCTCCTTTGAAAAGACTGAGAGAGCTTTATTCATATAGAATCAAATCTAAATAACACTGGAAGTGTTTTTCTGAACTCTAAAACACCTCCATACTGTTGCTGTACAAGAGTTTTGCCACAGAGAGGTGCTCTAATGATAAACCCAGCGCATTGTTTTAAAAATAACATGCTGTTTTGTTTCATTAAAGCAAAGTCAGATTCAATGTATTTTATTAGTCTTTTTCAATTTTCTTCCCTTTGTTTCCCTTTTGTTAGAAGTAAAAGTATGAGAAATTTTCACTTGCAACAAAAGGGAAGAGAATTGAGCAAAAAGAAGTGACTAACAGGGTGAGTTAACTGGATTTGCAACATTAACTTGGATGTTTCATTACACACAGAATCACAATATCAAAGCTGAAGATAAATGAGTTTCTGAGAGAAAATAAAGCACGAGAGCTTCTGCTTCTGGGGCGATGAACTCTTCAGTCAAATATGCCGTATATAATATGATGAATAAATCTGGGAGATGTGTAACACTGCAATTAATGCATCTTTGAAAACCTGGGAATTTCAATTAGCCAAACAAGACATTAATTCCAAGCATTGCACAAAATTCTGCATTCTTTTATGTCTAAGCTTGAATCCTATATTCTGTTGTGTGAACAAAGCAATATGTAAGCTTGTGAAATGTGTTCATAAGAACAGATACAAAGACTCATGGCAGTGATAAATGCCAGATACTGTCGAGGTCTTTATACCTTTAATCCCCTTTGGTCGTTCACCAAGAGGGATCAGTGCACAAGAATACATCTTAAACACAGAGATTATCCTTTTAAAAGCACTGGTAACATTGTCAGAGGACAAGTGAATTACATTTGTCTTACTGATTTATTTATAAGAATGGGCCTATTCAAAAACTTTAATCAAAGGTGATACACTGATATTGACTAAAGATGAACTTGTCCTTGAAAACAGATCCATAAAATTAAACCCTAAGAGCTCTTCTGTGTCAAGCGTTAAGCATTCGGTGTTAAGCACCCGGCTTGTCCTCAAGTGAAACCCACTTTCGTGATGCAAAACGTGTTTTGTGATACTGCTTTTGTGCACCAAACCAAAAAAGCCAGGAATGCAACCCTGCTCAAATATCACGTTTGAAACAACCTTGTTCCTGCATACTGCTCTGTTAATTATAGAGAAATGACTGCTTGGGCATAGGCCAAAAGTTTGCCCTGCTGAAATCAAAAACTAATTGGCTGTCTAAAAAGGCATTTGTGCACTTTTCAAAAGTGTCATTTAATCCCAATCCTAATAGATCGAAAATGAATCGCATGAAATCAAAATGAATTGTTCATATTTTGTTTTCAAATTGATTATAGAAATAAATATTTAAAGCACAAAAACAGGCTGGGAAAAAAACATGATGCATTACAGATAAAGTACACGCATAATTAGTTTGAAGAAGACTTCTTCCCTTCAGGTCATCTTAATTCACGGAAATGCTCACGGAATACTAATTATCCTCTTTTTAGTTACAGATGCAAACTCCACTGGCACACGAAAATACTGCTAGTATCTAAAGTTCCCATAAACAGATGGCATTTGTGTTCTCCAGACATAAAGACAGGAGGGTTGTTACTCACCTCACATACTAAATATGGGAAGAGGGGCATAATGGCTTTCAATAATGACTACATCACTGATCTCTGTGTTTTTTTTTTCTTTTAATGGATCTGTAATTAATGCTTACAGGTTGCTGATGGCTCTGAGTGTACATGAAGAATAACCAGCAAATAATTCTAGATCATTTTGAATCAGTGGTGGTTAAGGTAATGATGATAAGGTCTCACTGAGTCACGGGCTGCTGGCTGCTATACATCTGAAGCGGATCATCGCATGCTTCCAGCTGAGAGCATCGTTTGTCTTGAGTGGCACAAGCACTTGACATTAAAGACAATTGTGTATGCATCACTATGGTGGGAGTTGGCTTGGACCAGCCTGCTGCTTCACAGCCAATGACCCTCTTTTAAACCTTCACAGCCAGTGTATATTCCTTTTAAAGTTCCTTTTAAGATGACTTTGCGAAACTTGACAAATAAATGTCTGTCCTCCAGTGTTGTAGCTTCCGTAGCACATAGACACTGATCACTCAGAAGGGCAAAGATATGTAGCTTTTTCTAACTGAAAGCAAGTTTTGTTTTCTTGCCGATCAAATGTCATACTGCATGTTTAAGTTGGGTTGACATTGGGGTTTGCCTTACCTACAGCATCACTGTTTTGTTACAATTCATTCATTTAAACTGAATGGCCCAGTGTCACCCTCTAGCGCAACCAATAGCATGATTTTTGGCTGGTGGAACTTCCTGTTTGTCCAAACAGGGAACACCGTTTGCTCTACCGCCTACCTTTCCTACCTTTTGTGTTCAACAGAAAAAAAATAGAAAGTTATACAGGTTCGGAACAACATAAGGGTGAGTAAATAATGACAGAATGTTCATTTTTGGATCCCTGCCATTGCTGGTACTATTGTGCTGAGTGCTGTAATGGATGCTTGCCTTGTGTTCTGTAGCAGATTTATATCAGCCCATTTTCCCTATTGAAATGAGATTTGTCTGATCTGTCACTTCCACAAACATAACAGACCAAATTTCAGTGCTTGTGACAGGTGCTTTTGATCATTCGTTCCTGCTGCAAAGTCAGACAGCAAAATATTGGCTACACCTTTAATATTGTAAGTATTCTCATCGGTATTATTTAGTTCTAGTCTATGCGCACATTACAGCTTTAATTTATTATGTAAAGCACTCAGTATTTTCTGCTACATATTGAGTGTCAGTTGTGAACCCACCAGGGCCAATCACCCCATCTCCCCAATTCGGCCTCGACACAGCAGCTATTGCGACGCTCTCAAGAGAGAGTAAATATGTCACACACGTGGAGACGCTCTCAAAGAGAATGCTAAATCACAACCTAGATGAATGTTTGTACATTGCATTCAAGGAAAAACCGATTCATATTCTGTCACCTCCAAAAAAAGTCTATTTCCATATTGAGCTCAGGCTGAGGAGCATCTCTGTGCAATGTGGGCTGTGACAGTCAAGAACAAGAACAAAGTCATTAAAATATGACACATTAAAAACAAACTCGGAATATAAGTAGTATTATTGCGAATACGCAGTGACACATATTAATGTTTACACTTCTGTTCACAATATGAAGGTATGTTTTAAGTGTAGCTGCAAAGTTTCTCACACTGTCATTTTTGTGTATAAAGCCATTTTGCTTTACAAACAAGATACGTTTTCTCATTTTGTTTTCATTTCTTTCTCTCTCTATATATATATATATTTGAATTAATTAATTGATTTAAACTAAGCGTTTTATATATACCAATTGTTATGCACACCTGATTTATTTTCTGATATATTTTTTATGGTTTTACCACAGAAACTGTAAAGATGAAATAATACACTGGACCATGAATTTATATTGAACTGAAAAGTAAACACTGAGAGGAGACTTGCCTTTTCATTTCAGAAGTCCATCGAACTGATGTTGCCTCACAATACCTCATGTGTTCAACTAACTGTAAATAGGAAAAGTAATGAGAAACATCAATGTCAGGTGAATGCGGCACTATCAAGATTCTTCACTGTATAAAACAGTCTGTAGGTTTTGACATTTGCCAAATATACACTGATGTGTCGCTTGAGTGTACAGATGAAGGATGACTCATATTCCAGGACCATTTTAACACTCTTCAGCAAACTTTCAAATGTACTGAAAATAAACAGTTTTTTAGATACAGGCCCGTAAAACTCTCGACTTGACCTAAATTTGTATCATGTTAAAACCTGTTCAGACAGTTGGTTTAATTGTCTAATTGTTTTGCTTTGCCAGTAGTTTTACCAGGTGTGGTGACATCATTCTCACAACCAAACCAAACTCTGGCAGGAATTATACCTTCTAAAGAAAAGAAACTTAAAAAACGAGTTTGGGAGGAGCCTGACTTTAGCGTATGACATCAAAGTACCACAAGCAATTCGAAAGCATGAAGTTGTCGGCTCTCAAATTGCTCTGCTGTACTTTAATGTCACACACTGATTGGTCTGCCCAGCACCACTACAAGTCAAGCACACCTACATTTATTTACCATGACTTACTACTGGATAGTCAGGTGAATTAGTTAACCAGTATTTTTAACAAACAACTGATTGTGTAAATTTTGCTACAGCTGCCCAAAATTTGTATGCATGGCCTAAAGCATGATGGTTTGTGTGTGTGTGTGTGTGTGTAATCACTGCAAATACAAACAAACCAAGCTACAAAATATCCACACCTGCAGCAGACAGTGAATTAAACAATCTTGTCCAATGAATGCATAATTGTGCATATCCATCTTACATATTTTTTATATCTTTTCACAAAAGACTATTCTTTGTACTCATACGGATACAAGGACATTGTACTAGTCGTACAATGTCCTTGTATCCGTATGAGTACAAGAATTAATGAACACATGTCTTTTTTAAATGTCAGTCTGTCTGTAGCTGACTACACTGACATCAGAATTTAACATCTGTGGGTCAGTGATATAACAATAATACACTTTTTGGTGCCAAATAGCTTGTGGTGCCATAATGAAATGTCACAAATGGGAACAAAACAAATGATCATTTTGGACCTTTATATTTCATTATGTGGTAAGTCAAAGGAATACCAACATAATGTTCAGTAATAAAGTTTCTGTCCGTCTTTTCATTTGTGGAAATTGTTACAATGTCCTCAGCAGAAATTTCTCTGCAGTTATAAGCATGTTGTGTTTACACATTTCTTGTTCCAACCCACCATAAAAAAAATTGTACAAATATAGCACAATGAGGCTAATGGGTTCAAGTCTTACGCTTCAGCCGGAGTTCTGTAATGGATCAAAATTTTCTCACACTGATGCACATTGACACAGACGTTTTGATCGCCCCGGTAATATACATTTGTAAAATGTGACTTTGGTTCCATTAGGTCATAAATGACTAGTGCTCTGTCCACTGAATTCCTGGATGAATACTCGCGCATAAGGGGATTATCTAATAAGAGATGCATTTAGATCCCAGYCAAGGCATCCTCAAAAGCAATCCACTGCCAATTTGAAATGCTTCAGATTGGTTCTTGTGGGCTGGGACCTATTGGGGCCTATTTATTTCTGTCTGGCTGAGCTTGTCTTACAATCACCTCCTCATCCACCAGAATTTTGGGTTTTGGCTCAATTATATCTGTGAGCCCAACCCAATGAATCAAACATCAGTCCTGAGTTTTTACTCTTACAAAATGATACTAGTTGCTTTGGGCCTGAAGGTCTTAAATTAGCCGTGCGGCTGAGAGAACTCTTTAGAGACACAAACAAACCGATATATGCAAATAACAGCATGCATTTGTATAAAAGGTTTTAAGTATAATGCTTGCCTCAGGTTGCAACGGTGATTGCTTTAAACCATGCCACATATTCAGAGACAATCCGTAAAGTGACTCGCTCTCAAGTGTAGGGTCTATTATGAGTTAAGTAGTCTGCCTTGCTCCGCAGGTCTCACTTTATTCATTTGCAAAGTGGTAGATAGCTGCATACTGGGAACTGGATGCAAATTTCCAAATTCCTCTGACTCTTCATTACAGTAAGGCCCATCAAACAGTTCATTTTTAAGCAGGTGCAGCCCCATCCCTCAGGGACTCCTTCCACTTGTTGTCATCAAGAGGGATAATGTAGGACTACATAATCCAGGAGTGTAACATTTTCCCGTTCTTAAGAGAAACAACAATGTAGTTTAAAGGCAACATCATACATATATATACTGTGTGTGTGTGTGTGAGTGTGTGTTTTCAGATTGGAAGGGGTGCTGCTTTTGTAGTTGAGATTTATTGTTGAAAGTGGCCAGGTTGTCAAAGTCACTCTTTTATTTCCTCTTGTCCCACCGACACATGCGGTTTTCAGCTCAGCCGTGTCTTTTCCTATTTTTTGAACCTATTTATATGTCATCCAGGAAAGCACCCTCAATTCCCTGAAGGGCCTATTTTAAAAGTAATAGATTTTCTTCAGTGTTTTTAGGATCAGTGACCTCTGTTATTTTTCCTTATGTGTTTATAAGAATAATTCTAAATTCCTCTCTACCCCCTCTGACCTTTAAGAACATCTTGCTTATTTGTTGTAAGTGTATTGTATTGACTTTAAATTGGTTGTATGTTTATATAATGCTTTGGTGAGTTGAAGTTGCAATCCAAAACTTCTTATGGTTGAAAATAAACAAACAGATCAGTGTTTGGTCTTCTTATCTTACTCCAATTCGCAACAATAAGCTTATAACAATTATAATTTGAGCTGTTATGTCTGAATGTAATTGACTTCAGCATTCATAAAGTGTGTAAAGTAACCTGCAATTTTATGTTTCAAACAGAGATGGTGATAGAGAGGCAAAAGTCACGGATTGCAGCTTTAAAGTTTAAAATTTGGCAACTTTTGTTTATTATAGGCCTGTTTAGGCCCCTTGCAGTTGTCAACATTTAAATCCAAACTGACATGCAGAGAAGAGCTCAAACATCTGTACATAACCCAATTGAGCTTAATTTTCTCATCAATAATTTCACTTCCAACACATTCTCTGCTTCATCATACAGTCCTAAATGAATCATTCTATGTAGTGTGTACATAAACTGACTGCCACACTGACAGCCAAGTGACTACAATAATTCACTTCAATAGTAAATTCTAATCTAAAATCATGATTGATTTGGATCAAACAAACCGCATCAAGTGGAAAGGACAGTGTGAGTAATAAATTGATGTTGATGTGGTTCTGGCCCCGGTAACAAAACATCACTCGTGTGAGGGCTGGTGCATTTTGATGTCATTGATCCCCCTGCGGAATCTTTTGTTCTCACAGGTAATAAAGCTGCACATTGATTTATTGACAGAAGGCGGCTACATTCGCCTGCGTTCTGCTCACTGCAGTATCTGCTCCTCCAGAAACCTACAGAGCAGATAAAGTTTGTCAAGTTACTGACGCATCTTATTCTTGAATCGCAAGAACATAACGTTTACATTGAAGAGCTCAAGGAGACAGCATGGCCGCAATTGATCAAGCATTGGGACGTTGTATCTGAATTCTTCGTGGAATAAGAAGAAACTCACCCAATTGATGTACGCCCTGTTTCTTTAATCTCTTCACCCTGCTAGAGAGTTTTCCATCTTCATCAGTGGTGTGGTGTTCCGTAAATACGACACAACACACAGCCTGTTCTTTTCCACGGCTATTTCTGTACAATTACAGCAGAATGATGAATTGTTGTCAGGCCGGGAAAAGACTGATTGCCTATGTAATGTTTAGTTATTTCTTATTGTTATATTTGTCATTGCAACAACTTGTCAACTCATTTTCTGCTCAACTGACAAAGTCTCATTTTACAGGCTGCTGTGCAGCATGCAGGTGATTTGTGTATTCATTCCGGCAATAACTGCTTCCTTGGTCATTTGTGTTCGCAGAGTAATTGCTACAGCATGGGGTTTTGCATGTGCAAATGTTGCAGTAGCTGCAATGCGGTTAAATTCTCAAAGGAGGAAGTAATAAAACTGGTGTTTTTTTTCAAGAATGTTCTGTATTTTTTCTCTCTTTCAAAAAAAGACATTTTAAATTTTTAAAGGTTTCTCTGCTGTCTTATCTGCAACCTCTCTTCTGAGTCTACATGTGCACATGTGCAATTTTCTAAGGCGTACAATTTTGACCTTTGCATTATGCAATCTGGGCAAATCACAGATAGATTTTGTATGATGTAAAACAGCTTTGTGGAGAATATTTCCTTCATGAGTAAACCAAGAGACTTCCCTGAAAAAGCACCTGCCCATCATCTCTTAACTGGCAGCTTGAAAAAGGTCAAAACCACTTAAGAGAAAATGCAGTCTTTTAGATATTCCTAGTCTTGTACAATCACTGTATAGTAATATGATTTAGAGACATTACATGCATTATAAACTCATGGTTGGGGGATTCTACAGGATTGGCTAAAAACCAATCCAACACAATGAATTGAGGGTTATTAAAGTATGATTTGTTCTTTGTTTCTGAAATCCATTCATTATTTTTCAGAATGAATATGCTTTTTTGGCTAAAGTTTTTTTCATTATTCTGCAAAGAAACAAATAAACGTAAAAAAAGAAGGTAGCTAACTGAATAAGATAAGGATCAACTTATTTATTGTGCTAATTCTAGGTAGAAAGTGTGAACACAGATTATGAAGGCAATTGACACTTTTTTGTCAGCATTAATGTAATCTGTCACCAACTGGTATGTTAACACTATTTAATTAGCATTCACACTGTCTGAATGAATATAATGTGATGAAAAGTGAGAAATAACTGAACTGAAAAAAACATTCATTTCATTTTTGACAAGTGTGAACATGAAAAATGTGTGTTATTTACGGAGCACAAAATATGTGAGGAAAATCTTTTGTATACTGTATATTCACAAAGGCACACTGGATTCAACAATCTCGGCCCCCTTTCAACATCACTGTTACATTCCAATAGATCTAATTTATAATTATATATTATAAACTTATATGTTTTATGGTTCAGAGTAACCGCATTTTATGACCATAAGGACAGAAGTTCAGATGAAGAAAACAACGCGTGTTAAAAATAAATCAATAAAAACAGATATGATTAAATAATTAAATTCAAATCCTTAATTAAGAAAAATATAGAGATAATAAATGAAAATAAAGAGGAATTCAGAATATCAAATGATAAATACATTGCATCCGTGTCAATAGACAAGTGGATCTGTTTATAATTACTGTATGTAGAATTGCATGTGCAAAAATTTACCCTTGTACACTGTAAAGCTTGTGTCCTGCTATATAGTCTGTAGGCCAATTTGGAGCCCAGTATTACTGTCCCACTGATTTAATATGACATTAGACGACATCGTTCCTTAAATACAGAAAGTATATGTAAAATCAACAGAGAATTATGAGGAAATAAAACTTTGACACTGTGGTGCTAGTATACAGGACACTGTGTCTATAAATACATAAACCAAAACCAGTAACACAGTCAAAATTCTGGATGTTGAACATTCAACACCCTCCCGTCCAATACAATTTGAATAAAAAGGTAGAACATAAACCGAACAAGCTGTAATATCATTATGTTAATAAATCTGTTTCATTACTATTTTATCAAAGTCTTACATCATATTCATTGTATTTAATTTTTCATTAAGTGCACTCATTTGCAAATATAAAATGTCTTTCATTTTCCAATAAACCAAAATGCCATTTAGCAATAAAAATGGGCTAATAAATAAAGCAACCTTTACTCAATTACAACCATGATGTTTTAATAACAATTTATCTACAAAATTTACTGACATCACTGTATTCTTTCAGAAGAAAGCGCACTGTCACTGAAGCAAAAAAGCAAACATATAAAAAATACAAACAAACACTTTATATATTTTTTAAAACCCCTTCTTTGATCTTAGTGTTGTACTATACAATAAAAATTAGTTTGTCCTTTTGCGTACGATGATGATCTACTGGGTGTAAATTCACAAATTACTTTAGTGAATACTTCATTTCTTTTACAAGTGTCTCTACCAATGAAAATCTGAGCATTGCAGCTTTGACTCATTAACAGTCTGCTTTGCATTTTTACAATTGTTCTATTGCTGTCAGCCAGCTGGGTCACTTTAGCTGTTAGCTGCAGAGTTTAGTGGCCTCGTAATCCAGAGAATTGGGGAGGCGAGCGCTGAAAGACTGAAGTGAGGCGTGTATGCGCACCACCTCGTTAGCTGTTAGTTTGAGCCGGTGCCGTAGCAGGCAGGAAAACAGGTCCAGAGGCTGCTGACCTGGTGGAGAGAGTCTGTTCACCCGGTCTCTGATTTCCAACAGCTGCAGCAGGGCTGAATCCTGCGAGCCCTGCGTGTACGGATAATCCAGCTGCAAGATCAAGTCCCGAATCGCTTCTGGGTCAAAATGCATGCTGTAACCAAACACTTGAATGCTGTTGATCTTCATGTACCCCAGGTTCCTAGTAGGGTCAGTTATTTCCAAAGGCTCCACGTAAACGCTGTCATTGGCCCCCATGCCTGGAGTTTTGATGCGACTCCTCAAGTAAATGTGAATGGTCTCAAAAAAGGTCTTCCACTTGTTGCCCAAAGTCAAGGTCCAGTTAAAGCACTCCAGTGGAAGGTCCAGCTTAGCAGACTTCCAGTCTGGATAATTGTTTTCATTCACAGGAATCAACCAGCTCTCCGAGTGGCTTCCTCCGAAGGGATTTATGAACAGGGTGAGGGCAGGTTCTAGAGTGCTGTTTTTAGTAAGGCAAATTTGAAGAGAGATGCCTAAGAGCATGTGGACTAGGTTGGATTTGTATTTGTTACTCTTTAGTGTGAGCAGCATCCTCTTCCTCCATGAAGGGTCGAACCAGCTATTCAGGCGCATATCATTGCTAATGAAGATTGCGTGGACCTCCAAGCGTCGATCGGCTCTTTGGAGGAGGTAACGTAGCTCCAGATCCTGAAGATCAGTCTCAAAGCCCAGGTAGTTCTCTGTGGAATCTGCCACCATTGGTCGACAGGACCCTTGACTTAGCATGTAGCCAGTGTTGCAGCTTCCACAGCGAGTATGGTTGTCGGTAGCGCAAGTGGCACAGGCAGCACCTTCTCCCACAGAACATGGTACAGGAACTTGGCAGGAACTGTGATCATATGCACAAATGCAGGTGTGCAGCCCTTCTGAGAAGGAGCCCAGCTGGTTGTTCTCCGAACAGTAGAGTAAAGATTGGAAGTAGTTCAACCAATATGACTGTGGCCTATATTGTGGGAAAGACAAGATAAATATCAGTTAGTCTGCCTAAAAGATAACAGATGACATTAAATTGTCATCTAAAGCCAGCCCAACAGGAGATGACAAGATTAAAACTAGCAGTACAATAATGATAACTCTGTAACATAAAGGCACCTATTTTGGTGAATATAAATCAAACACATGCATGTACAGTACTGTTTCTACAAGCTTGTAAAATAATATATATGTAAACTTCCAAAATATGGCTAAATTTTCACCTAGCATGTACAGTATTGCAAAGATAGCAAAACATTGCTTATTGTGGGTGCAGGTAAGCATATCAATACAAGCATATAAGCATCAACATAAGCATTATTGGTTTAGCTAAAGGCATTTGTTTTTTCATATGACAAGATAACGTGTGTGTGTTTGTGTGTGTGTGTGTAAATGTATACAGTACTATATATATCCATATACACTGTATTTTATTTTTATTTTACATGTGCTGTAGAGAACACTTCCAGCAAAATTTGTTCTGTTTTTTTTCATTCACAATATCACACAAGCTATTGGATTTCTGGAGTTTGCACCCACATGCTAAAAAAGCAAACTTATGTTTATGCCTACAAGCTCTTTGTTACAGCAACTTCTTTATATTTTCCCAAACCAACAGATACAGTAACAAACCGATACCAGAAACTGTAGATCCAGATTCTAAACATTAAATAGACTACTTTTAACCAACTCTGGTCATCAACTGTGCTTTAAAACTAAACTCATCCCCGGGGGGAACTGTCTGTTGAGCAAACTGGGAAGCAGAAATCAATTACTTTTTGCTAATTTGTGAGTGACATTTTACAAACAGGAAGTACACAAGCCTTTCAATAACCACACTGACAAGCATTCCTCTATGTATCCCACAGACTCAATAGTGTGTGACACTCAAGAACACAAGCAATAATGATGATAAACACGGCACACAAAGTCCCCTATCTGGGTACAGTAATTGGGGTATTATTTCATTTCTGAATTAACTATCAGTGTATTTGTCACCACAATGAGAAGATAATGAGACCGTTTTGCACACCTTTCGAGTGGTAAGTTGATGTGGGGCTGCCTCTGGCACCTCTTGCTCAGGCTAAAGAGCTTGTACGCCACTCGCTGCGCTCTCTTAAAGAGAGTTTTCATGCTGCTTTCCAGCTGCTCGTAGCGCCTCTGAAACACGCCGTCCAGCGACCACAAATGCTGGATCATTGAGGAATTAAGGAAGAAATTCTGAGGCAGCCTCATCAGAAATGTTTTGAACTCATCTGTTGGAAAAAAAAACATTAAGTTCTTTTAGATGCAGAAGCATCTTCACTTGACTGAACAAGGAGATAAATGTCTGAGTACTTCATCTTTTTTTGCTCTTCTTGACAATAAGAAAGAATAGTTCTCACTAAAGAGACTTTTTCACAAAGCATTCTTTCAGAGATGCACTTTGAGCGTTTTATTTGAGCTGATGGGGCAGTACATTGAACGACTTTGATATCCCTCACAGGAGGACACATTTATGACACCTGAGAAAGTGTGTACGTCTGGAACTTTCTGGCACTTTCTGATGGCTTTAATAACATAAACTCTGAAAGTAATTGCACTTTGAGATATTTTAGGAAGAGAAAAAAGATGACAGTGTAGAGGAAGAATAAAGCTATGCGTTTTAATTTTGCTCAAGCTTTAATGGTCGCTGTGGGATGACCTCAAGAGGCAGTATTATAGTACCCAAACATTATGCTAAGTGCTCTTATTCATATGCTTGATGAAAGATGCTGGACAGGCAATAAACCATTTTATGGGCGATTAATCCTGCTCAACATATTGTACAGCGATATGTTAGCAGGATTTATTTTTTTGCCTAATCCAACTCTAGCTCTGAAGGGCGACGTGTGAAATGTCAGAATTCATTGAAAGTTGTTGATATATATAGGTGCATAAATCACATTGCATGAGTAGAGAAGGCCGTTGCAACATATGATCAAGCCACTTGATCGTCTTTTCCTAGTTATTGACATTTATTTCCTACCTGAATCTTCAAATTCTTTGTAGATATGGGCCCATGATTCAGAGATTCGTGAAAGGCTTTCCTCCATGGCCTGGATGTCCGTGTAGGGGCAGTTGCACTCTGGAAATTTTGAGTCACACTTGCACCAGCAGTCATTGTTTCTGCAGACGAAAGTACCTTCTCCATTGCAGGCGATGTAACTAAGAGCTGCTTGGACGAAAGTGTCTCTGAGATAATCTGGCAAAATGACCTGCAACCCTTCATTTACAAAGCAAAAAAAAGGTTATTATGATAGGAAAATATAATAATCACCTAAGAGTGATCATATGCAAATAGTGGTTTGCTAAAGACAGTCATGTGATCACCAGGTGTCTGCGATTTACATGTATGCATTTGGCAGATGCTTTTATTCAAAGTGTGTTTTTTGGGATTCAAAGGTGACCCATGACCTTTGCTGTGGTAATGCAATGCTCTACCAGTTGAGCTACAGGACAACTTTTATATGTGCTGAATGTGAATGTAATTAAACTTCTTCATAATTACTGTTGCATAATTAAACGTTGTTAAAGATATCAACATCAAACAACACAATGTCCATTATAGTATCAAAACAACATTGTATACCTTGCAAGTGGACTTTGTTTTCAGGACTCTGAACCAGTACAGAACTGACAGAATCAAGGTTGTCATAGTTACTGCAACCAAGAGGGCCAGTCCGGGTTTCAGTTACCTGGGAAACGAAATTCAGACCACAGATTTATCAATTTCATCATTTCAAGATTTCCGTGATGGTATATAGTGTGTGAAAACAGTCTGTTTTTGGTTATCCTCTTGTCAGATTTAGTGTCACATAATTGTTTTAGTGA
This sequence comes from Ambastaia sidthimunki, assembly GCA_036877625.1. Lineage (NCBI taxonomy): Eukaryota > Metazoa > Chordata > Actinopteri > Cypriniformes > Botiidae > Ambastaia > Ambastaia sidthimunki. The sequence goes on from JAZGTK010000639.1 coordinate 24,122, forward strand.
AACATAATGAAGGTAAACAGATTTGGTTTGCTGTCCAAGGTTTGAGCTTGAGGCCCTACGTACAAAACAAGCTCCTCACTTTATTTCAAACTTCTTTAAATAAGAATGTAACCAGTCTGCCTGGTTACATGAACAGATGTATTTTTATGACTTATTTCTCATTCCAGACATGATGGTAATGCTTTAGATTTAGTCGTCTTAATGACCTAGAGTTCTTCTCGCTGTATTGAATCGCTGAGTTGAAGGAGAAGCCAAGCAGACAGTCGCACAATGCGTTTCTCTCCCACCGATATGAAATGTGTTAAATCAATTATCCACTTTGTTTAGATGTCCTTATACACACACACACACACAAGAAAAACAGCAGTCTTTGCTCTTTATGTTGCAAAACATCTAACCTTAGTGGAGGGTTTGGTACTTAATGATGGCTAGACTCTGCATAGCTGTATTGACTCAAGCAACTCAATTGACCTTTACTGCAAGCTATACCGTTGTAAGCCGCATTTGCAATATGAGATCACACTGAATTTTCTCCTGCTTTCCGCTCACCCTCTCTCCTCATGACACGGAGAAGCACGCATAATTGATTCACACTTTTCTCTTTCATGGTGCCACTGAACCTTCATCAATTCAGCGATTTCTTTCAATCTGGCCTGTCACGCGAGATCTTTGCCAGACTGGCAGCTAGATAAGGTGAGACAAGGTTGTCTTCTGCCATTCCATCACAAGAGCACCGAAGGGTCCAATGCTGATAATGTGGAACTTTGAGGCATGTGCATTCTCAGTTATGGATTGTAAAAATGTTTCCATAATGTTTCTATTAAATAACAAAAATGTTAGAACTGTTATATTGAATATATGGAAGGCTCAAAACGTCCTGTTTTTTAGAAGTTGTTGTAAAGTTAATGCTTGGTCATAAGAATACTATTAAAATATTTTTTTAAAATCTGTAATGTTTTTAAAACATCTAACAATTTAAGAATAATGTTTTTGATATGATAGAAAATGTTACAAAAACATTTTACTAGCGTTACTGCAAGAACGTTTTTGATAAACGTTAACTTTTAGAGAATGCTAGCCAACATTATGGGTTTGTGGTATGTGTGTGTTCGCTTATGACAAGGTTTGTTTTGACATCATCCTGACCTTTGAATCTTATGTTGTACTGGATTAGCATACAACCTGTGATAGTTTGCATTAAACGCAACCTGAACGCTTGAACTGCAATAAAACACTAAGCTTAGTTCAGCTGCAACTGATTTAATAATGACCGCACCTAATGCGATCATATATTACTTTATTATTTAATGCACCATATGATGTGCCATATGGTAAAGAGGAACTGACTGATGAACAAGTGGGCTGTGATATTAGATTCTCTTTACAGATAACAGCTGTTACTCAAAGCAAATACTTTGTCTGTCACAAAGTACCTTGTAATGGCAGATTATAGGCCACCTGGATGTATGTGATTCTGACTTAATGTGAGACATCAACAGCCTGCTGTTGATACCCACACGACATTGCAAGATTTTGGCATGGGAGTAAATATCAGTCAGTGTGTTTAGGATAGCTATTATTTTTTTCTTTAATTTCACTACACTGATGGCGTAGACATTCACTGACATTCAAAACTTCAATTACAGGCACATGTAACCCGCTTTGTAATTTCCCCTTAAAAGCACTTCTAGACAAACACATTTAAAGATTTATAACGGATGGGTTTGCTTAGAAAGATCTGGAGAAGTCAACAGATTCTTTTCAAAGGTGAACTGACAAAGAGCCGCATCTGTCTTCCTGCTGTTGCAATTCTGGCTTGGAGTGTCTGTGTCTTCAGTGGAGAATTCTGGGCTGATCTGGAATAAAAAATCACGTCAAATCATGAGCAAAATGATCCCTGACGAATGACTCCAGGTTTCACGCATTATTGCAACAACCTGAGCAGATCCGCAAATGCGGGATAAGGCGTCTGACACTTTCTCCCCACTTTCTTTCAAAGTCCCAGCACACCAACAGACTAATAGGCTTTTCCTCTGTAAAAGAAATAGCTAAATTTGCCCTCTGCGGTGCCCAGTGGGGGGAGCTAGAAACCTTGTTCTGTTCCCCAGCTGCATTTAATCTGGAATTCATACAGTGGAACGTTCATCTGTCCCGTGAAATGCAGGCATGGGTCAACGCCCTGCAGAAATGATGCGTGTGTCAGGGGCCCCTGCTGCTTTCACGATTCATTCTGTTGCGCTGCAGGAGATGCGACGGCCTGCCTTGCAGGTTGCTTCCGTCACTCAAAGAGCTCTTTTGCTATTCTTACCAGCAGCAGACAAGCGCAGCACTGACACTGGAGATCTGCCCTGCCAACTGTAAAAAATATGTCTTAGCACTGCAACAGTGGTGTGCTGATGGAAAGCACAGTTGTACATAATGGGATGGGAAGGATAATCAAAGTGTCGTCTGAAATACATGCACCATACTGAGAATTGCTGTGACAGAGTAAAAACCTCTGTGGGGTTTTCAGACGGCTTTGTCTGATCGTCATCAAGGTAATGGGAAATTTTAATGGCTGTCAGCAAAGGTGTAAGAGCAAATAATACTCTGCTTAACTGTGACAAATATGCAATGCAATGATTTTTGGCAATTAATCAGTTTGCGTTTAACTGTGAGAACTACATAGCATAGGATGACAAATTAATAAAGCTTAATTTCATATCTTAAAAGTGAAAGAAGCTGCTTCTGTATTTACTTTATACAGATAAATACTGTTCAGATAAATACTAGACAGATAAATACTGTACATTTATTTGAATTAGAAACATAATTGTCATTCTGGTTTCAATTCTTGATTTCAGTGACCATCTAGAGCTGGTTGTAGCATATGTGAAACTCTAGCATTTTTCCCATATAATAGGGTCTTAACAAGGCTAAAAGCCCCCCAGAGTAGAAAACCTCTCCGGTTTTATTTTCTCCCAAAACACTGAAAAGCAACAAAAACCACCACAGCACTTTCCTAAACATCTGTTTGTATCTACTGTGAAATGTTCCTGATCCATTACGCTTAATGACAAAATAATGAATTTAAGGTAATTTGATCTAACGTTAAATACTTTTTAAAATGTTGCAGATGTAACTAATGAGAATACCTGAAACTATCACATATTTGGAGACAAAAGCCTTGTTTACAATTTCTAGTTTTGTTTAAGGTGATTAAATCAATAGTTTTTCGGTTGCTGGTGAGTGGACAGACATTTTGCTTGAAAAGACGTGCTGTGGTCAAGAAGACCACCCATACCAATGTTAGGCTGACAATGGGGGAAACTGCAAAATACATGAAGTGCAATAAATTGTTTTCCATAAGTGAGGGGAATGGATCTACTGTGAAGGATGTGCAAAGTGGGCAAATATTGACTGTTCCATTCACAATGGAGATTTATTTGTAAAACACGCTTGTACTTACACTGTAGCTCGAAGATGTACAACAATTGTTTACTAACAGCACAGTAATACAAGGTTTTGTAAAGAACTAAAAGAGGTTATAAAATGCCAAGAGGGTTTTAAATGAACAGAAAATTGGTGCACTTTTTCCTAAAGTAACAAATACATTTTAGTTGAAGTGAAATATGCTTACATACTACAGAGGGCTCTGATGGAGTGTTTTATTGGACCTGCTTTACTCTCATTGGAGAATAGCTGCCTAAATTACTGTGTTGCAGAAAAGGTTAAACTTACATTAAGAAACCATTGTGTATTCCTTTTACATTCAGCCGATGCACCATCTCTATTGTAATCAATAGATCACAGTGTTCTCTGATGCAGCATAAAGTCTAGGTGTGTAGATGGCTGAGGTATACATTGGAATGGTATGTAAAATGTCTTTATATATCAATATTTGTATATCAAAGATAACTATATATGGTAAAAAATACTTTTGATATATCATAACCTGACAGTTAACTATGGCTCCTACTGTATATCTTACTGTATCATTTTAGTCCACTAAAGGGCCTTCAATCCCAAGCTTTTACCACAAAAAGTATATCCAATCACAATAAACTTATTTTATCAATTCCTGTGATACTAATTGTTCCATAAATATTTGCTGTTTTTTGATAATTCTGTTGCAACCTAAAATAATATAATATTTTGTCTAAGAGGAGCTTTTAGCCCCACGTAACCCTTACAAAATTACATGAAAAACATTTTTTCAACCTGTAGGACAAGTTTGTATTTCTTCATTATTCCAATATTCCCCCAAATTAAGCTCCATAATGTTTAAATAATGTGTAATAAAATAATGTTTTATTACCCAGCATTCATAGGTCAACTATAACTGGAGCAAGGTTTATAACCGGAACTAGTTTACCGTAAGCTGCATTCTCACACCGCAGTACCTGTCACACAGTGGTGAATGGGGATCTCTTGATACCCACTCATAGTGCATAACACATTTCACAGCAAGATCATGACAACAGGGATAGAACAGAAAAATGCACTTTGTTATACTGAGCGTTATTATTCTTGAGCAGTTGAAAAAGGAAAGCTGTGGGCTTTGACTTCACTAATGATATACCTTGATGGCAGTGGAGGCAATCTGGATGTGGTGTAGTTTTCTCAGAGTGCTCTCTCTGTCTATGAAGTAGGAGGCAGCCAGCTGGTGAAGGGCCTCCAGAGTCACCGCGGTGCTATTACTGGTGTAGTCGTTCGCCTCGGCTTTCTTGCTCAGTTTCCTCTTATCCACGTATATGGTTAAAGCCTCCTCTCCTACAACACAATTAAGACACCAGGCTTATCAATAGAGAAATGTTTGCAGTAATAACATTGACTGAAGGAATAAAAGGCATAACACACACACACACACACACACACATACACATACACAAACACACACACATTTTCATAAATTTTCAAATTTGCCCTCTAAAAGTCATCAAATAACCATCAAATTGTAGCCAGCTGCATAAAACAGAAGCTACTTATAAATGTAAAATCATTCCTAAACCCCTAAACAGAGGCGATATCCTTATTGATCCTGCGCATCTAATTTCTGCAAACAAAATTATTTTATGGTTCTGATGCTACAGTAAATTATGTCCTTGTCAGAACAGCATAAAAGTTTACAATGTAGGAACCCTCGGGAAGAGATGTCTGTTAGCTCATCCCTGCTTGACAGCTGTATATAACACACAAATCGATTGGATCTTATTATCCTATTTTTGGATAATGAAACAACTGAATGTTGCAAACAGCATTCAAAGGTTTTTTTTTTATTTTGTGTATATTTCTCTTCCAGAACTCAGGCAAGTGAGTTGTGTCTACAGTTGACTGTTGCCCTGTCATTCAAACTATGCATTATCGAATTATTATGATTCATGTCCGTATGTTCCGCTCCACTCTGTGCCAATCAGTTTGTATTCCAGGCAGATCTTTGTTGCCAAGCCAGGACTTGCATCTCCAGTTTTAGGCTCTCACCTTACACAATACTGCTTGTTTTCCAGAGCAGTGAAGGGCACAGCAGTTGCGTCCTACCAGTACATTACATTACGTGAAGCAACTTTTAAGCACAGCCTGTTGTGGATTTGAGAGCTGAGCAGCTGAAGTAATAGATTTCAGATTTCAGAAAGGGCAACCCTTACGGACATAATGCTGGCTTTTGTTACTGAAATGAATTTTCTGTGGAACTTATGACATTCCTGTTGAAAAGACCAGCATGCTGTGTTGTTTTAGATGCTTGTGTGCTGGTGTCTCTACCTTATAACTTAGGAGCAAGATTTCCTAGGTCAACAAGCTTCACCATAAGGACCATGTGGGTCGACCAAGTTCACCACATTTTGTCAATGAACAACGTAGCAAAGCTGGTTCACCAATTATACTAACACTAAACCATTTTAGCAGTACATCTGCTTCCTAGTTCTGATCCCACAATGTAACATTATGAATACTGAATGAATACATTATGATGCAGGTGAAAGCAAAGCATGTGATGTTTTAGCAAGTTATTTTTTCTGGTTTAATGGAGTCCAAATTAAAATGTAAATAAACAAGAACTTTATCTGCTTCTTGTGTGCAATACAAAATAGCAGATGCTTTCTAGTCTGGCTTACATTCATCTTCTTTCCATATAAAATACAAAATAAATCACAAAATGATGAAAAAAGCCCATGAAAAAAGCCCACAATGAAATTGAATGGAGAGTAAACGTGACTTTTGCTGAAACCTCCTGTTTATGAGATTTTTCTCTTATAAAAATAAATGATTTGCCAAATGTCTCGATCAAAAAATTTCAGCATGAACCAAAACCTTTTTCATCAAATTTAATTCAAGATGGAACTGTCTGAGCTATGCCATTTACTTTAACATACTGTTACTTTGTCAAAAATGTCTTATTTGTATTTAATTTTATTTGTTCTGAATAATTTTAGATGAAACATCTGTGACAAAGTTTATGCATACAGTCAGTTAAACACAACTGAGATCTCGCACAACTGAGAATTAAAATGTTCCTTCGGGTTTGTATGTTTTCTGTTAACCCACTATGAGGATGTCTCACAAATGTATTTTTACCTCCCAGTGTAGCTGACAGCAGAAAATGAGTCCCATATTTCCTGATCAAGTTGTCAGTAATTAGCTGAGCAGTGGGCCTTCGTCCCAGGAGTCGAATGTTCCGTATAAACTCCGGGGTGAGAGGCAAGGGGGAGTTCAGGAAATCCCGTCGCTCGACAGCCAAGTTGTTAACTTTCCACCGGCCAAATTCCCTGCATGGGGAAAACAGAGACAGTAAACAGGCCTGTCTCTAATGATCTGTTTTCATTAACATCTTTCTACCGCTATGGAGATAATAGAAGGAGGCCTGCAGGGCAACCAGCACTCCTGCCAAGCTGCAACTCTAGCCTCAGGTTCCTACAGCATGTTACGTTTAGGGAAAGAATGCTCTGCGCAGGCCGCTGTCTCTGAATGCGTGGCTGACAGGTGCTGTGCTCAATAAACACTTCATGACAAAAACCTGCCTTGACGGAGGGACTCATATATGTCTGCCCTGTGGTGACAACCAATTCCTTTTTTATAAAAGTGGGGAAGAGAAAAAGTTAAATGAAAAAATACCATCACAAAGCTTTGAAATGCTCCCAGGTAAAAGACAGGCAAACAATGCCCCAGGCTTTAGTGACTCATGCATCGTTGTAATATTTGTCTCTTCTAGGTTTCCTCCAACTGGCACGATCTAATGTTCATTGAAAACTCCCATCCAAAGACCAAATATAATAGGATGCGTCTAGATCATTAGTAATGGAGGGGTCAATCAAACATAAATTAGCTAGTGATGCAATGATGCATCTAAATCCTTTAATTAAATCTTTTCAGTGATGCAAATATATTCCCTGCATTTGTCTTTTTAATTATTATGATGATTTTATTATTCTTTTGCTAGCACTAATGCTACTAATCTACAATAATGGGAGTAAGCCAATTGAGTCATTTGATCGAAGCTATGAAGTCTAAAATGAAAAGGTCTTGGAAAGAAATCAAAGTACACAGCACGCTAAAAAAAACAAGCGGTACGGTTGAAAAAACAGCATCTCTGGGCACATTTCAGTTTGTTCTGTACACCTACAACACATGGATTTTTATAGCACAGATGTTAAATGAGTTCTTGAAACGTTTTGTTTAAGCTGATTGATAGTTTCCAAACTGTTCAGAAAGAAACATTAAAACCTTTGATTCATTTGTGGTTGTGTATCTTGCAGCGAGACGTTTATGCAAAGACATACATCAGCTATGAGCGCTGGGTCACCTTTTGGAGTGGACATAAATTGTCGGGTGAAAAATGGAATGTGGGCTTTTAAGCTAGAACTGGGCAACGAGACACAAGCGCAGGCTAGTAGGCCAATGGATTTTCCTTGGGGCAAAATACCAAACACATTTGTTCCATTTATTGCAAAATGTGTAGCTGATGAAGCAATTAAAAAAATAACTTGTTTTAAATTTGCCCAGACAGAACTGTTTTGTTTTTGCTTAGAGGACAGGTCAAGACTAATGCTCTTTGCCTTGTCTCACCAGTGGCAACTTAAATTGCATACAAAACAACACATTTAATTCACGCAGTTTCAGGCAATTAAGTTTTCAAGCTATTTTGGCTCTGTCATTGTTTTTCAGTCTCTCTATATTTCTTTGCCTCCCCGTTCAGTATTTTTAAGCTATGCCTTCAGCAATTATGCATAAACTAAAATAGACACATGCCTCTACAAAAGACATTGGCAAGATCTCGAACGCTTTCGCACTCAATCCATCTCAAAACACCCTCCAATCAGTGCACATTTTTGCTGTAAGAGCTTATCTTCAGCCAGCTGAGAAATAGTGAGTAACCTCATGCGCAGGTGATTGATGGAGTTGGGGTGGCCTTCTGAAAGGGTATCTATCACATTAAATCAGGAGTAATGGCAGAGACCCCCGACCCAGATGTTTGATTGATTCATTCCACACAACGCCCTTAATTCTATCTGCTGTTTTGCAATTCATAAAAGGCAAAAGTGATTGAATTACATTAAATTATGTAAATAAATATACTATTAAAATATTGCCAAAGTAGCTACTGGATTTTTGTCGGAATATAATTTGAGTAATTTCATAATCTATGCCCTCAGCTGCTGTATACTGTAACACGGACAACACTTTTGGCATACGCTACACCAGCAATTGGGGTGATGACTGCTAGTTTGAATTTGGAAAATCTATCTCAATTTTCACATGGCACACGATAAGCCACCTCCTCAAATAGACAGACACTTCTTTGGAAGCTGTGATGAGCTAGCCTTCAGGAGTTCAAAGGTGCCCCCACAACACTGAGGTAAAGACACAAAATCCTTCCTGTCATTCTGTTTCCAAGCCACCGCTGAGCATGATAATCTTGGCTTTTCACGTCTGGCTAAGACATTCTGGCTGTAACCCTAACAAAGAGTGAGAGCAGTTTAAAAGCATCTCTTAGAAGCAAGCAATGGGGCTTGTGCTTCATGAAATGCTCATTATGATATCAGTCAACATTCGTCTTCACAACAGCACTGTGGGCAATGAAATTAACTCCAGTTTCTGCATTCTGATCAGCGTCGTTCCGTACAACAGATTTTAGTTCTCTCTGCTTTTGTTCCGAAACAAAAAAACTCAAAGCTTATGTCACAAGCCTTTGTCTGTGCTTATTAAAAAAGATGAGTCAAATATAATACAGGAAAAAGTAACCAAAAAGGGGGAAAACTTTAAACAAGGACAGCTGTCATCATAAAAAGAAATACCATTTTATGATATGACCCCTTACAAGCAATTTCAAACTGATATCTCCACTTCCAATATTAGGATTGTGGCAGAGAATTTTCCGACTTTGGGAACATTATCGTCTCTGGAATCTATCCTGTGGCAGTGGCTCGCTAAAGCAGGTGGTACAGTATATTTGGTCTCCGCCTTTAAATGTTATGACATGACATTTTCCTCGAAATTCCATTCAATATTCTACATAGTAAAATCCCTCAAATAAAAAAAGAGCTATTTCCAACACAGAACCCATTAAAATTCTTTCATATTCAATCAAGAAGAACGTGGAAAATTGAAGAAGGGATGAGATGGTGCACTCTCATTACCCGGCGACTGTTACACACCACTGTTAGGAGAAGAACCATTTCTGGTAATTCATCTTCCACCTGTCACTGACGATTATTTAAATCGAACAATGCAACAAAGCAGTGCTTGTAGGAGAAAACGCTATCCTGAAAATAATATTGCCACTTTTAATCTGTCTAGGTCTGTTGTAAACGTACATTGTTTGTTATCAGCAAGGAAGTGTGCTGAAAAAGGACGAGATTGGGTGAGAAGCTCCAGGCTGCTGAATTTGGGTTGTGCAACATACAGTATTAAAGGGAATCTACATTATTTAGAGATGTGATCTGATCTGAGGATGTCACAAACGCACTATAAGTCTTTTTATGGAGAATGACACTAAGCTGTGTCGAATTTATCATCTTCTCCATTATGCATTTTCTGTTCACACATCTCAAGCTTATGACATAATCTGATAACTATTAGCTTGTGAGCTGTAGCTTGTGAATTGCTCTTGATCTGCAAAGTTATTGTAAACACAAAAATGCGCTTTTTTTTTTGGGCCTTCAATAAGGTATTGTAACCCCTTGAAAACTGAAACTGTAAAATTTGTGTATCAGAACTGTGTTTCTTAAGCAAAGCCATCGTTAAATTCATGAGCCTGAGACTAAATTATAAGCATGGGCCCCAGTCCTTCCAAAACTGTCCCACCCTCACCCGGCCCAGTCCTCCCCCTTGCTTATGTGCTTATGCTGTCGAGTAATGTAATATATAAGAGATTAACCAGTTTACACCTATTTCATGACAAATGACTACATTTGAATTTTTTATTTTTCGTTATACACTTTTAAAACTTATTTCCTTGAAACAGCACGCATGTGAAAGCGTTTTCAATTTAAATAACACATTTATTTAATCAGGGAGTGGCTGTAATCTTCCTCTAACACAGCCTCAATGCTGACACTATTCTCTCAAGGGAACAGGTGATAATGCCGAGTAATAAGAATTAAGAAGCCCTTAATCATTTGGCCACATGATAAGACTATTAATCTTGCTGAGGGTGCATTGAGCCCTGATGCACCAGGTTTAACAACACACTAAAAAAGCGTCAATGTTTTGATGAAGGGCCAGTCAGATCAGCTATGAGGTAGCTCACACAAATTAGAAGATGTCAACTATGGTTTTTGAGGATAGATGAATATTCAATAACTGTCCCTGCATCATAGGAAAGGGTGTTTGACAAATCACTTTTTAAATTTAGGAGCTAAAACGTTGGCTCACCTCCTTAAAGACCAGAATCTACCAAGCGCAACTCATAAAATCTTACAAAATGTTATTTTTGCAGCGTTCTCATCAACAAATCCAAAGTTCATGAAATATTTATTGTCAGGTTATTCATGTATTGACAAAATATTCATATCACTGCAGGAACATACATATATGATTAATAAAGTTGGGGGATACAATGGCAGTTATATAACAACCGAAAATGTGCAGAGCTTCTGATAGTTAAGCTAAAGTCGTATCACATACCAAAATATGTTACACTCTGGTGACAATTTATATTGTATTTTTTAGATGCATATTGCATATGTCTGTACCTGTTAAAAAAATTTAAACTAGTCTACAGAAAGTTGCTGTACTATATACTATACTATACTATACTATACTATATTACTATAGAACTGTCATAAGTTTTTAGGCTACTATAGATACTATAAATACTATAGAAAAGTCATAAGTTTCATTAAATATCCTAATCTCCTTTCAAAAGGTCATTTTCCATTACTGAGCTGTTTAGAGTCAGTCTGGGATTTTGACATGCCCCGATTGTCTCTGCCCTGATTATAATGGAATTATTTTATGACGGTTCAACAAGTCATAACGCAGTGTGCCTGAGTACAACATTACAAATAAAATCAGCATGGGCCTCAATTCAATTACAGCGCTCACCTGTAGATCTTGTATCTTGTAGAAAAACCTTGACGGTTCCTCTCCACAAATTCTGTGTACTCCTGTGAGTGATGAAAGGGGCCCTTGTCAGAGAGAAGCCAGTCCAGAGGGCCTGCAGGACCTTCTTCAGCTATACTGGCACAGCTTGTCAGCCAGCAGTGGAGGCTGAAAGTCAGCAACAGAAGCTCCCATAGAGCCATGAGGGAGCAGCACAAGGCTTCAACAGCACAGGCTCTGGTGCAAGACCACAGTCCACCACCCAGCACTGAAGATTAGCATGGCTTCAGCCCCACAAACACTCACCTAAACACACAAGTGCCAGTCAGATTAACACAACAAGATACTTTAGAAAACACACAATCACTTTCACATCTACATAGACCCTAAACTTACCACAATGCAACTGTTACCACAATTTTTTAAGTTCACACATGGAGACACACATATAAAGGCAATTAGCTTGATATTCAGATTCCTTCAGGCCATGAAAACTACTTAGGGCTCCAGCGAGATCTTGTCAACATCTAGAGGAAAGAAAAGTAAGATGATTCATTGTGGGAATAATGTACTAATTGTCGGAAGTGAGAAGTGTAATGTATTCTCATAAAAATGTTCTCTGAATGGTAATGAGTGTTTTAGTACTTGAGAGGAACAAAGTATCACCAAATTAACAATAAAAAAATGTAAGTGAAATAATAGGAACCTCCTGTGTTTTAGCATCTTCTGTGCAACTGTGCTGTAATGTGAAACTGAGAAGTTCCTTCAGAAATCACACTGCTTATATTAGTGGAGTAGATCTGCCATCGTTTCTGCATCCTTCTGTTGCAGAAGAGAAATCTGCTCTTTCCCATTCAATGAAAGTGAATTGTGACCAGGTTCTGTTCCAAAAAGCTGATTCTGTTAAGTTCCAAAAAGCACCAGAAAAGCACCTTAAAAGTAGTCCAAGTGTCTTGTGTACTACTAGGTCTACTGTAAGCATGCAATTGCTTAGCGTGAGGAACAGACAGAAATCATTATTTACTGATAATCTTCTCCACTGCAGTCTTCAAATCTCATTTATGTCTGCATACATTCAAATGTAGTGCGTCAAAACGCATCACACAGAGCTTGCAGTCATGGTTGCTAAATGTCATTGGTTCTCATGTGTCTGGTAACACAGTAAATCTGACTGTGCACAAATGAGATTTGACAGCTATGGCAGATGGGAAGAACTTCAGTAAAAAAAGGACTTAAGTTTCAGTCTGTTCTTCACAAAGTTGGAACATTGCATATGAGTCTTGTTGACTACTTTAATAATAAACTTTTGATGACTTTTGGAGTTTAGTGCCTCCTGGTTATCAGTCATTTTCATTTATGCATTTGGCAGGTGCTTTTTCAAAGCAACTACGTTCTATCAGTATGTGTGTTCTCAACATTAGCCTCAACGTTAGAGAACATTAGCCAACGTTCTGAGAATGTTTCCTATTAGCTGTGATGCACTACCAGTTGAGCTACCTTTGAACAACCACTTTTATTGTGTGGAAAACAGCTGCTTACTGTATACATTGGGCTAAACATCTCTTTTTGTGTTCAATAGAATAAAGTAAGCTGAGTGTGATATGACACCAGTAAGTCAGTAGATGGGTGAGAATTTGTCAGTTACCCAGTTTTGTAATTTTAGACTAGGTTCCTTTAAGGTTCCTAGAAGTTTAACTTCTAGTGAAAACTGCATTAGGAGGTGACAACCCCAGATACAGTTCAAATGTAGGCACTATAATTTTAGTCCTGTTGTAAACAGATGCCATGAGACTGAATAAGAGCATTTTCAACATCTCTTTCAGCAGTTACTTCTCAGCCTCTGCTGGAGTCCCACCCCTTGTTCTAACCCTGTTATTATTTCCCATTTTTCCACCAAGTGCTGTCAATCATTTTTTGTTGCCGTGACCATACCAGATGTTGGAAAAGAGGCTCATTACTGTATTCTGATGACAGTCTGTCAAGTCATGTGTGTCATGCGACCATATGTGTGGGTGACATTCAAATCCCATCATACTTATGTGGAACAGTGTGTCAGTGAATGCAAACACAGATGAAAATACACACTAACCTAAAGACATTAATATAAAGTATTTCAAAAGCATACAAGATAAATGCCTTAGATCAGATGTACAATACTGTGTTAATCAGTACATATTATAACCACTAATTATTAAGATGTGCATATTAAAGAAGCCTTATTATGACTGTTAAATACAATTAACTTACTTCAGTGCAAAATATCTTATCAATTCATTATTAGCATATTAGCATTTTTAACTTTAAAGTGTCCTTAAAGCCTTACTGGTAAAGCATGGTGCTAGCAATGCCAAGGTCATGGGTTCCATTCTTAAGAACCACATTAATTCATGAATGTACTGTCAGATGCTTTGAATAATAGCTTCTGCCAAAATGCATAAATGTAAATAAATGTACAGCTCAAACCACAATAGCAAGTTCACCGCTAGCCTTTATTCCTATGGGTGGTCTTTCTAGCGCAGAGTGGGTGATGGATCTGCACTGTATAATGCATGTAACATGCTGATAAGCGCATTCATAAGGGCGTGAATACAGCCCCAATCTGGGCTACAATGCTTTCTGTTGTGATTACAGCAGATGTAAAAGCAAGGCTTTTCTCCGTGGCATCTAATTCTTCAACGCAGACATCCACACTTCTCCATGCATATTGATGAGCAAGCCTCAGCGGAACACAGTAACCACTCAGTAGGGATCCCACAATGCAATGCACTTTAGCGCCACAGTGCACCGCAAAAAGGGGTCTTTCAAATACTGCAATCTCTACATTTTCAACAGCAACTCTTTTGACTTGCTGTTTTTCTGCCTTGAGTAACAAGCACTTTGCTTTTGTGCAAAATCACTGTTTACACTTCTCCAGAGAGCAAAGCGTTGTTGTACATATCTCTAGTTTTATCACTTGTCATTCTTTTTAATTTATTTATTTTGGATGGCAGCTCTACTTGACAGGTGGCAATGTGAAAAAGTGAAGATTAAAATGTGTGTAACGTTAGTCACAAGGGCAGAGCAAAGCTTCGAGACAGATAGTGCTCCTGGCTCATGCGCCAGAGTTTTTGTCTGTTTAGTTTTGTTCTTCATACAGAGCAACATACACTAATTGCAGTGAAAAACTTGCAATTATGTCTGTATGTTTCCCCTTAGAGCACAATGGCAAAAAGAACAGGGTTGCAATCTCTGTAACTCTCCAGTTATTTGTTTTACAACTTGAAACCTCAAGTTAACGGCCCAGGTCTTGACCTGTTGTTCTATCTTTGTACACAAAATGTGTACACATGTATGCAACTAATGCTGTTAGTTTTAAAGCAATCTGCTGCTATAATCATATTACCTGCACCCGCCCACCGCAGTAACAGGATTTTGGTTATTATTTGCAGAAATAATATCAGGGATGTGTCATTCCCTGTTTGCAAGGGCATCATCACACAATATCCACACTCACAAAAACAACACACTTCATCAAATGCTGCTAAATGAATCCACCCTGAACTAGGAGCCATGGAGTACTTTTATAAAACCAATAAAACATCCAGCTTTAGAGAGAAATGTACTTTTTACAATCAACCATGGAAGTATAAACCGCACCAATGGAGTTAAAAATAGAGCACCGAACAGACTTTAAATATCCTCTGACTGGTGTAAAATTAACTGTGTGTTAATTCAAATTAATTGTGTTAATTCACACACAACTTTGTTAATTAAAGAAGACAATATATATTAGGGAAAAGCGCCTTCACAAACAAACCTGACTTTACTTGAACAGTAAGGTGCAAAACCTTTAAATAAAAAAACAAGTATAAAGCGCCTACGTGTGGGATGAACAGAGAAACAAATGATGGAGGAGAATTTGTAAACATACTGCAAATGATGATAATTAAGAAATGAAATAAATCAACATCAGAGGAATTAAGCAAAGTCTGATGCAAGAAAAGATATATTAAAAAAATTAACTTTAGTTTTCTGGAAAAAAAAAAACTAGGAGAAAATAATTATTCAGAGGTGTGTTAGATTAAAAACTTACCCCTACAGAACTCTCATAAAAAGGTGCATTTTTTTAAGACTTTTGCGCAGAGAAAATTATGTATACGCTTTTGCACGATCATCTTGGCCTTGCTACATGACACGCAATTTTTCATTTAAACTAGAGTATTTGTATCATAACCTGCAGGGCTTCCAATAGCTATGCAAACACTCACGTTGTAATTTGTCATGTAAATGGTGACTATGACAAGGTCTTGTGTATTACCCTAGAGGGACGAATGATTTTAAAACTACAAACTACAGACCTTGCCTAGTAATAAGAGAGAAACAGTTTATAGAAATGTCTGTGTAATAGACAAAAAAGACAATCTAACAGTTTGCCATTCTGCTCAGTGAGTACTTTCACTAACTATATTCATTAGGAAGCGGCAACACTTTAAGATTACACACTCAGAATGTGATTGCAGAGGGGTTAAAAATAACTATAAAAAATAACTATAAAAATAAAGAATATTATAAAAGCAAAGCAATACTTCCTTAAGGTCTCATTGCAATGCAAAACCTTTGTTACCTACAAAGAAATGGAAACTAGTCAAGGTAATTAAAATCAGAAACTTGATGGCCACCAGTGTTAGGAATAAATAACAAAACGGAATAAAAACGCTCCACAATTTAAAAAACAAATGCATTTAACAGTGAGGTCTCGATTAACCACATCATATTTCTTAGAGCTTCACTGTGGAGATGTCAATTAAGTCACAATAATTGAAAGTTGCCTGTTAAATTCTGAATGAACTACTAAATCGTTCGCCTCAAAACTCTGCTTGAACCTTACTCAGATAATTATGGAATTATTATGCATTACACGGACACTGTAAGCAGTCCATCTTTGTTTCAAATCTTGTTATCCAAACCTTGTTTGAAGTCGTTAGGCGATAAGAGGTGACTACTTCAAATTAACATGCTCAAAACATTCACATTCTAACTGAATTTATATTAAAATGATGTTGCCTCAGAAAACCACTGTTGCTTCATTGCCATCACAGATTCCATCTAACCAACGTTTCAGCATCTCCAAGGAGTTAACCTTAGATTACAAAAACAAACCTAAAGTAGTTCTGAGGCTGAGATGATGAGATCTGGGAACTCTCAAAGTTGAGTTCTCACTGGCATTTCAGTCAGCCGTGTACAGAGGACAGACACAAGTGTGCACTTTGGACTCAGGGCATCTGTTCAGTTCTTTCATATAAAACCTGTGCAAGTGCACTGAAGGTTGGCCGTCTTTGCTGGAAGCATGCAAATGAAGCTACATTGTTTGAGACGTTTCCTGCTCTGAATTTGTGTCCGTAAGGTGGATGGAGGGTTAACTGTTTGCATGAGTGTGTGTCTGAAGTGAGGTTTTATTACAGCTTGTACAACTGGATCCTATTATTTGCAATTCTGTTTTTTCAGGCTTCAAGGCTTTAAGACTTCCCTGCAACCACAAAGTCTGAGACAGGAGCTGATAAACTTCACATCCTCCTCTCTCTGCTGACTGAGCTTTTACAACTAATTAGCAGAGTTATTCTTTAACCCCTGACAATCAACAATGTCTTCTTTGTGCGCCTGGGGGTTAGAGGTTTCTTAGTGAAATAATCTGGCTGCAAGTGATAATTATCCTTGTTTCTGTTAATACAAAGCATGCGTACAAAGAGAGTGAGTAATGTATCAAAGAGAATGTCCCAGCAGATAGAATAAATATAAAATTCTAGGTCTAAATTAGTGAATAGGACTGAAAGGGGGTTTAAAAGACTGACAGCTATTGTGTTGGGTGTTAAATGCAAAATCAAGCATTCTCTCTAATCTTGCTGTCACTTTGAGAAAAGGACCTCAAGGGCAGGACAAACCATGAAACGAAAATAATTGTCAGATTTGGGATGAAACATCAAGCATAAGACAATGTTTATCTGACATTGTATCGCACTGTTGATAGCACACAACTGACCTTGTATATCCATTTGCACAATATTGCTTGCCCATAACAAACTTTTTGTTGCTTAAATCTTTTTGCATCCTTTAGAATGAAGAATAAAAGTCTTACATAAAAGCTAGGTTTTTATGTAAACTACTAAATGTAACCGCCAGAGTGCTGTTGAGTAAACATTACAACATTATACTTTTAATATCACATATGCCCCTGAGAGCATAATGTCTCTGTGGGCATGACACACATTTTAATACGGTTTGAAAATGCTTTTCAGTTCACATATCTAGGGTGCATTAATTGCTATTTTTATATAAATATATAAATCAGACTAATTGGAATACAAAACTATACTAATAAAGCTTTTGATCGTTAAGCGAACATAAACAACAAGGTAGCCGTTCTTTTGATCGCAAGCAGAATAATTAGTTTGGCTGTTCCATGATGTAGGAGCCCAAAATGGGCTGATTTTGAATTTGATGAATCATCCAGTTTAAATAGCTGTGGCTATTCAAGACTGGACACATGAATGCAAAGTGTAAGAGTTTATAGTGGATCAGATTAATTAACCATGACTATTAAACAGAAGAGTTCATTCCATTAAAATGGCTGTTTGTTTAAATAAAATGCAGTGACAAATTAATTACAGGTTACATATAAACAGTGCAGGGCTGGATAATACACAAGATGCTGCTTTAATTGCTGTTTTAAACATTACATTCTTGATCGTAAAGTTCTCACTTTTGAATTTTTTTATTTGGCCACGTATCAGCATACAGTGAGAGAGCAATTCATCTCAGCAAACCACACATGGTCTTCTTTTAAAAGATGGGTCGAGTCAGACCTACAGTAAAGCAAGAAGCTTAGAGTCAAACAAAGGCCATTATGAGTTGGCACTAGAATTCAGGAAATATATCTAACCAAAGCCTTTTAAAGACACTTTGCATACAGCCCTGAATTAATTAGCACATTAATAGAAATCTGTGGACTTTCATTGATATTTAAGTAATCTAACATTGCTGCATATAAAACAGTCATGTTTTTGACTTTGTTTTGTTTTTGAGGTTCGTTCTTCAAAAGGCAGACAGATTGCAAAAATCAAACAAATTTTGTGTGCCTCGAGATTAACCCATCCTAATAACGGTGGTAACTTTTAAGCATTATTGCTTTCATGCATATCTGGCATAGCTTGTGATTTTGTACACACATCAAAGTTTTTGTTTTCCTAATTGAGGTGCTATGTCAAATCTTTACTTTTTTCAACCTCGTACTCCTGAGGGCCTTTAAGCTTTAATCAGTGAGCCAATGTTTTCCCACAGAAAAGAAAAATCACAGATGAGATCTCTTTTATATCTCAATTATTTCTCCTAGACAGCATTATATGGAGAGCAACTGGAAACTTTTGTGTAACTGCTGTGTCTCAAATATTTCTCCTCAGACCCAGAAATCTCACAAATGTCTCTGTTAGGGTTTCAAGAAAGATCTCAACAATGTCACAAACTAAAAATTTGCCAGGTCTGCAATCAAAAGTTTCCTCAACTGTTGGCGATTTTAATATAAACTAAAACTTTACTCATTAAATGTACCCAAATGCAGATTATTTTAGCTATAATTTACATTCACTTTTGAGGTCTATACACATTTTAACAAACAGTTGTTACTATTTTGTATTTCTTCTGAGCAATATTAGGAAAAATATTTGAGACAAAGTTGATACTTAAATAAAACACAGCTGAGATCTCCATCAAATCTCCTGAACTATGAAAGAGCAACCTTTTAGAAATTAGATTTTCCTCTAGGGGGGGTTTTCTCAGCAAAATCTTGGCTTCAGGATAGATTTGGAAATCCATCTTATTATCATAAAATAATAGGCTACAGCTCACTATCATAAAGCTCTTCTCAGCTCCTGCTCAGGCCTGTCTGCTTGCTGCATGTTCGACCAATCAGTCCACTGTGTAAAATTTCTGATGTGCTGGAATTGCTAGAGAAGGGCTTTCACGCATGAGACATTCATTAATTTGAGGACTTGTTAGGGAGCCACTTTACCTGCAGACAGTCATTTAAAGGAAAAAGGGCCCCATTGAGGCATATTCACTAGGCTAGTAGAGGAATTTTGTTGGCTCTCACTGGCCCTCATCCGTGGTTGTATCGCACATTAGTATAGGATGAATGAGCTATTGAACTAACACAAGGCTAGATGCTGATGCTGGCATGCGTGTGTGTAATTGTGCGTGTGTATGTGTGCGCTAAAAGGTCCTTTTTGTCTTTTATGTGGCCACCAAAAGCTCTAAATGGTGTTTTTGGAAATGGGAAAAACTGTGCCAGTAGATAGCAATGATGAGAGACAGCTGGGATACAAAGGTACACACACACACACGCAGACCCTTCACACAGGAAAATGTGAATACAGCATTCAACTTGTCACTGCTGTGGTCCCTGTGGCTTTTTTTGCAAAGGCATCCACTGTGCAAGGTAACAGCACTCACACAGAGAATAAACTATGCGATACCTAACATATAAAATTTGTGTGCCTCCATGAACCACAATATAAAATGTTTTTTTTAAAACCAACAAACCAAATGTGCAGTCAGTCACAAGGTCCAGAGTCTGACACACACATACACACAAAGATGAAACTGTACTGTTTAGAGGTGCACTTTGCTTTCTGAGGTAGCAAGATCTCCGTCAGTGTGGTTGTGCCTCATTAGTCATGATTTAGTTCTTCTTTAAAGACACTTCTCAGGCCTGTGCCTTTGTTAATGCTGATGTGAGTCATTTTGTATGTTAAAATACCATTTAACAGACACTCCCTGACCAATGGCGTGATCTTGAGGCTGGGCTATGTTTTTGTCTGATAGACAGGTGGTGTGAGTGGTTGGGAAACTCGTGTGGAAACAGTTCGAGTAATTTTGGTGCAATTTCTGGCATTGAAATGAGACACATCGGCTTTAACAAAAATCATGGTAAACTCTTCCAAACAGTTTATTTGTATGCACAGTTCCATGCAGGCTAGCAGAAAGTCACATACGCATGCATCCTAAACATTAATCTTCTTAAAAGCACAGCACTGGATTTCTGTTACGCAGGCTGGAAGAAAATAATGCTGAACAGTGAGTCTGTTGAGAAGAGGGTTGTAACACAGCTCCACTTGAATTTTTGCCATTTACCATTGGCCAGACACAGAGGCATACCAGCACTGTTTTCAGCTGTATATAGCATAACAACTACATACATAATTCCTTTATCAGATCCCTCACCACCCAGATGTTTCCTTGTGAGAAGCTGTCCTTGTGCATTCTAATACTGGATATTGCTGTCAGTCAGAATAGGATATTTTATATTTTAAAGAAATTGTAATTAGGTTAGTAGCTATTTTAACAACATTGACACTAATTACAGTAATTTTCACCAGCTGATCTACTAGGAAGCAAACTAAGATTCATGTGATACGTTTTCTGTTTCAGCAGATCTAGGCTATATTATATGCATGCACGATTTAACAGTTTGTCTAGTCTGTGATGATTTTACAAGGATCTGAATCACGGATTCGTAACTATAGTTAATGGTTAGAATGAAGTTCCTATTTTATGCATGTGTGCATGAGAAAGAGAGAAAGAGAGAGAGAGAGAGAGTCTGTATTTGTATGTGCATAAAGCAACACATGGCACCACTCAATACATAAATACATGAATGGTCTTGAGAGATCACAGTTGTAACTCGTGCAGTAGCTGCTGTATGCTCGTCATTCATAATTATGCTGTAACATTCGGGTCGCATTTGTTCAAAGTTGTCCCGCTGCCTGCGCTGCGGTAAGAGATAACGATTACATTTTTCAAAGCATGTTAACACGACAGATACAACAGAAAGACAAAAAACAACTCACCACAAAACGCAGATCACAGCTCAAACTTCATCCGATCATGTCCCGTTCCTCACTGAATGTTGCAGAACCGTTTTTGTTTTCTCGTTACACGTATATTAAACCGGCATCAACGTTAAACCCACGTAAGTAATGCAAATTGTTTGGTGTAAAGACAAAATGGACGAAAGGTCGGTCAGCACCTCCACGTTCAAACTGGTGCCACTTCACTATAGTCCACTGACGAACTTCGGCAACAAATCGCTCCCATTATAAAGCGAAGGCAGGATTATCCGTGTGGTGCCGAACTGTTCCTGAAAAGAAAGAAATTAGCATTATTTCAAACGATGTCTTGACGAGTACAAATCCACTAACACCACAGACAACTAACGGAGCGCATCTATCGTTAAAGTGCGCGGCTCAGTTTAACGCGAGTGCAAGGTAACCTCCGCCGACAGACTGCGACACTGTGAGACTCCTCACTATCTATTAAAAGTGCCAATGGATATTCCTTTATAAAGTCAGCACCATCACATAGCTCAGCTTGACCCTCCTACTCTGCATCTTGTCCGTGGTTGTGTGTGTGTGTGTGTCTGTGTGTGTGAGACTGAGCCAAATTTCAATGGATAGACGCTGGCAGGCACGGGCTGGTTCTGCGCTGCGCCCTCTCTCACCCATTCACATGTTTAAAACACAAGTAGCCCTCTGTAATGGCTTTAAGGAGGGTATGCATAAAACCCTAGACGAGCCAGGAATGACAAGTATGTTACCAAATCTAGAAACTGCTATCTCATATTTTCTCAACCGATTTTTAACTACCAAAGCAGTTTACCAAAACTAATAGGCTGTGCAGATATAGCAAACCATGTCCACTGGGTCAACAGGTCAGATGCAAGTCATCTATTTCAACAACACCAAGGTATACTAACCTTTATAATCTACAAACTCTAGATGAGAGTCATTCAGTTTCATATAGTAGCAATTGTGGTATTTAAACATCTCATCTACAGTAATTTATTTCTCATGTGGGGTTATTCTGAAATGTGGGCAACATGTGTGGGTACTGTAGTGTCACTTCCTGGCCTGAAGCCCCTGTACATCTGTGCAGTGAGAATGACTCAGACTGCGGTGACATCCAAAAAATCATACCTCTGATTGCAGCATGTTGCATCAATATTCAAATTTTACTATTAGTAAATTTAGAGCAAGACAAGGGATGTTTCAACAGCAGGAGCTCAGTACAGGCATGCTTTGATGTGGAGTCAAATTCAAACATGGAATAACTTTTTTCATTAGCGTCAAAGTATTGGTAAAACCAATTCGAAGTGACTGCAATCAGAATGGGTCTCTAAGCATGAACAAATGTGGCACAAATCCATTACAGAGGTTGGCAAAGTGAGATTGTTTATCTTCTGGCAATCTGCTGAAACATGGATCATTCTTGTGTGTGTGTGTGTGTGTGTGTGTTATCAGGGAGCAAATCGTGATGGATTAAATACATGGGCAAAATTTAGAGTGAACAATCAACACAGAGTGAACACAATGCTGGACTGGAACTGTCCATGGTGCTGAACTGTCATGGCATTGCTGTCTTGCTTTATGTCTGATTACACAGTCATTTTGCCTTTGTCTTCCATTGTGAGGTGTATTAGCCTACAGAATTAACCAGAGGTTTAATATAGTTACTCACTATGCATTGATTATGTATTTATGGTACATTAAGATGTGTGGCCTTCAGGGATTTTAAGTTGTGGCTCTGGAAAGGCATGTAACAGATGGCTTGCTGGATGTCTGCCGGTCCATCATCTGAAGGCCAAATTCTAGAAAGTTATAGCTGTGTTTCTTGCAATTTGACATGCAATGAAGTGTAAATAGCTTTCAAAGAATCTTGAACTATAGTATCAATAATGATCTATGCTAATATGCAAACTAACTAAAATTTGCCATGAGTGGCTAAAATATTTCTAATTGGAGTCCTTCCAAAACTAATGGGCTTGCATTAAAATGAAACATGTTAAGAGTCTACATTAACTTTAATGGTGTAAATGTACATTAATGATAACCTCTATGTTATAATGCAAGCTTATTGTTTTACAGATTGCATGCAGAAAACTTTTAGGTAATTGGCTGGGAGATTACATATGAAGATCCTATTGACTTGTGCTATATAAATTTTCCTTATTGTTTTTTCAAAAATATTGTTTTGCATCGTTAGATCAAGTAGAACTTTATATAAACTTTTTAAACCAAACTGCACATTTCCTTGCTTGGAGTAGACAAACTACTACAGACAGCTGTTTCATTGCATCTGTAAAATGTGTTATTAAAGAGTTCATTGAGCCTGTTGGATTTTATTGGTGGATCAAATCTTCCGTAGTGTTTTCTTGCCTACAGCACCTTTATCATGTGGTCTGAGGATCCTATCAGTTGTTAAGCTTTTTAGTCCCCGCTGAGCACAGTTGGACATTAAGATTATCTTACTCAGTTGGGAAACTTTCTCTAGCATTGGAATTTAATGCTGTCAGATTCTGATGTAATTTGACCTTGGCCTTCCTCAGTATCCTGTGGTGAATATAGAAAGCAGTTGATTCAGATAACTCTATTTCGTGAGCTAGCAAAATGAATTTAGCTCTGTTGGACTAAGCTCTGGTTCACCCCGGATCTATTCGTCCTGGTTTATCGCTTTAAAAAAACACCATACGGAGCTGTTATCCATTTTACATTTAAGCAGGCAGAATGATTCTGTGCTCCTCTGTGCTGATGAGAAACACACAATACCTCCTACAGATTAACGCATGATATCATTTATAAAACATTCATCTACTAGTGGAAGGAATATTGAAATGAAAAGCGAATTCTGGTCATCATGGGGTAAATTACAACACAAGCACAAGGTTTTTATTATTATTATTTATTCATTTTTTCACCGTTATAAATCTCCATATTTTGATGTACTCATACTGTTTTTATTATTAGCTCACAGGAGATGTTCTCATTGATTTTGCCATTGAGTTGCCCTTGCTGGGAAACATCTGCAGACATTTTGATTGTGAAGGATTATTTTCGTTGCTTTATTCACATCATAAAAGCTCATCTCTTTGTGAAACTTGCTGCATTCAAACCTTTGCTTATGTCTGCAAAATGTCCCTAAGATGTTTCTACAACATACTAAAGATGTGCTATAATGAAACTGATAAAGAGCATTTTAATGTCTGCAAAATCTCTATTACATTAATCTTGTTGCTCAGTGGTGTGGCAACTAATTTCAATGTATTTGAATATAGATAAACCCCCTTTTACAATGGTAAGATATCACTTTCTGCCCCTAATGACAGGTGGGCCGCTCTGTGCATCGCATAAAGATAATATTGTTCCTTTCATAATAATTCATATCAACAAAAGTACTCATGGCTGAAAATTAGCCTGTCAAATCTCATCTTTTAAAATGCAAGATATATACCGTAAAGGAACAAGGACTGAATTCCTTTAATCAAGTAACCGATTCTGTGGGTTATTTGAGGATTATATGACTGGGCATTGAGAAATATCACACTTTTGGTTATCGTCATTAACACAGTAGAAATGGTATAAAAGATTTCCTAAATCTGATTAATCAACTGTAAATCCAGTATTTGCTGTGCAGAGTGTAATTGATCTATTTTGAAAAATTGATCCAGTCAGAACGACAGAAAGTAAGTTTACCTCAAGAACTCTACAGAGGCTCTAGAAATTCACAGGCACATACAGCTTGAGAATTTGATCTAATAAGGAGGTTAACAAACTATACCTGTTTGGTACAAACTACTCCTTGGTTAAAAGGATTTGTCTGCTTCCATTTTGAAACCCGCCAAGCTACAGCATTCTTAATCTGGCGTCTTTTTGAGTTAGAGAAAAAAATAAAAGACACTCTTTCAGGTCACTGCCTTCTCTCAAGCACACACACACACACACACACACACACACACAATCAATAGCATGAGTGGTAGCTTGACAACTAAACAAGCAAATGCTGTTCTATATTCATATAGTTTAAACACTTAATCCCAACTAATGGTAGTGAAATCACATTGGTTTTACCCAGACAAGCATAAACACAATGTTATTTGATATCACTAAATTAAAACTTAACAGCAAATATTGTACATGTAAATCTGGCGTCATTTGCTTCAGAGGATGTTTGGATAAATCTTCAAGTTCTGCAATGAAGGGCATAATTCAGGGTCATAAGAATGACTGCTTTGTGACAACGTTAAGAAGAGAGCTGGCAAAAAAAGTGCATGGCTCAGCATATAATATGGTACCATTAAAATTCAATTTACAGCCAGTTTCAGGCATGTCTGTACTTCCGAGCAATGTGAAGGCACCTCGCTTTCTGAGTTGGAAATGTGGCGGACGTTGCAAATTGACATGCCATTTCAGTGCTGTGAATCTATTTATTAACCTTATCGCTGCTTGAACTGCCTTAACAATACCTTTTCAATGCACAGACCTGAGCTGCGTTGTCAGCTGCCAAAATTACAGTAAAAATGCTGGCAGCATTTTCCAAATGTATGTGTAAGTGTATTTGTCATGTCCCTAAAAATCAGGAATGTGTTTCATTGACAAGAAAACCCACAAGGCTAAGCGACTAAAGTAAGATTCCACAGATTCCCACATTTCATACATTTCTTTACATTCATACACCAGTTAAGTCTGGTCCTCTAATCTGATTGGCTAGGAGATGTCTTTTATTATTTTCACTGCAATCACTATGACCTAAATGTTACAAATTCTTTAATATGACAGCAAACAGAAAAGTGTTTACATTTGTGTTAAACAACACGTCAATATTAATATTAATAAGGAGTGTACAGTAATTGAGTTTTCATAATCAACATAATAGCTCCTCAGGTTTTTCCAGATGAACAGCACATCAGAATGCTCTAGACTTGTACTCTGTCCAGATTAATTCCTGATTAATTTGTTGGCATTAGGAGACAGAGCAAATCGGACACCTGTTATGCTACTGGGGAACGCAATGACCATTGTTTCCTCCTGCCCATCTCAGTTGTTCCTTTTTCCTTTTACTGCAGAGACATGGGGGGCATGGTTGTGCAAACTGTGATTGACAGCACAGTTAAATTACTACGAAATTCCAAGAGAGGCTAGGCCACTTGGGAGGACTGACCGCATTCTCCTCAAATCAGACATGGGCGTCCCCATCTTCCTCAAGCCTAAATTAACAGTTCTAAAACAGACCCATGAGCCCGGTGCTAAACAAAATGAACGTGGATAATGCCAAGTTAATTAACACAGACCCAGATGCTCAGCCTTATGAATACTTGTTCTGCCAAAGAGGGAATATTCTGCACTAGATATGTTTATTTTGACGTCAGTGCCAGAGTGTCAGTGGGACAGGCTCTGAGTCTCTCACACTGCTTTACTAATTTGGTTTTACTCAATTGTTTTTCTTGAATTGTGTGATTAATTCCAGCATCCTGGCATGCGAGGACACTGACAGCGGTGGGAAGCTTTTAATGGGGAACTGTTGTCAGAAATGAAATTAAAACCAAAGCTGTGGCTTATGGTGGAAATTAAGTCATGTCTGCAAAATTATATTTACGATTGCTAAATTTAAAGGCAGGGTAGACGAACATTTTTTGATTTGCTGGTTAAAAGTCTCACCACATCCTAATAGCAAATCCCTAAGTGGTCTAAATATTTATTTAAATAATCATATTTCTTATGTTTTTTCTAATCATTGCACTTGATGTGGATGCTAAGATATGATGTCCTGCTTGCCTGTCAGACTATGTATTTACATACCTTTGTGCATTTTGGGGAAGGCGTGGCTTTGGAGATCGTGCTCAAGGGAGGGCGGGATCTTATGCTTTCAAAGCTAGCTTGCTATTGCTAGACTCCTCGAAATTATTCTACCTCTAAGGTGGGAAACAGTTTTATTATTATTATTATGGTTTTATCAATTCTGCTTCTTACTAAAATGCAGCGTCACACTTAGCAACAACAGAGACAATGCACTGAGGATCATTAGTCTCAGGCAAAAATGAGATCACACAGCATGATTCACTTTAAAGATCCCTTCACTAATGAATGATTCATATGCAAAGTCATTAGTGTGCAATCTAAAATCCTGGCACTCTTATTTTAACATACACTTTCAAGCTCAGATATAAATAACAGAATCACGTACCTTTTTTGATAAGGTTCTCACCATATTTGTATGGTTGTGTGGTAAACAATGGTACCCCCTTTTAAAAGGAAAGCCAAAACATGTTTAAAGGTAGACTAATATGTGTCTGAGTTATGAGAGTCTGTGTGTGGTTATTATTAACACAAGTTTCTTTTTTAAAAAGTAAACAAGCCTCTTTTCAAGGCTTTCTCTGCTCTACATCAAATGGTTGAGATAATTGAAAGCAGAGATAACAGCATGTGTTTATTGGTCTTTGCCTTTATCAGTGCTGGTTTTAGCAAAAGATAATTAGAGGCCAAATGAATGACCGGAGCAACGGGGACACAGGGATACTGTGATATTTTAGGAATCCTACCAGTCTAACTGATAACCGCCCCCATCACCCGATCATTTAATTGACTTGACTTAGCATGCTATATCTCCTAAATTACAATGGAGAACACAAGAGCACACCTGGAGAAGGTCATCAATCATTTAACAGCTCGCAAACCCCCTCAGAAGTGATTTAAAAGGCCTAAACTGATTTTTTTTCTACCCATTTTTTGTTTTTACTTCTTCACCATGAGGAGTAAGCAGTATGGTAGCTGTTGAACCTTGAAATCAGCTATGAAACTCATCTGATATATGAGGCGATATATTCTCCAGATGATGTCATTCGTTATGCCGTTGCATACATCACGGGCCGCTGCGATGTTTCGCACAGCGTTTGTAGTACACAAAAACAGTCTGTTTTCTCCATTATGTCTGCTTATATGGCACTACCTGTGGCTACCTAATAAAACTGAAAAATGTCCACATTTTCTTTTACTGTGGACGGCACGGTATTGATTTCTCTAAGGCATAATCAATCACACTGGTAAGTTTGAAATCACATATGTTATTAAGCACCATCCTTCAGCCATCTGAGAAAGCACCTTCAATACAGGCAGAAATATGTGCATGTTTGTCTGCATGCGTTGTTTTTTCAGTAACAAAGACTAACACAAACAAATTGTTATCTCGTGGGCTTAAACAAGCACTCGTTTTAGTCCACAAAATCCATTTTCATCTGTGCGTGTGATTCTTACAGGAATCTGAAGAAAATGAATGTGGTATTTGCTATTGTCAAAATATGACAGGAAGTGAAGCAGCAAAGCAAGTTTCTTACTTTCAGAAAAGGACCTGGTGCATAACAACTCGCCACTATTCTCAGTCATATGCAATTTGGGCACTTAGGAGAGGAAGCATTTATGCATGCACCATTAAATAATTACAAAGGACACTTTGAGAAATACCTAAGACATCAACATGAGTCTTGTGGGGTTCAAATGTGGCCAGACCAATTAGACTAAAGTGGCAAGCATTGCATGGTAACGCAGGCCTATTTAATTTTACTGGAGACTGAAGTGCGTCAACAGTGTTCATACTTAGATTTATTTGATGGAATCTTTATTATTAAAACAAGATAGTCAGGCTGTTCCAGGAGTAAACCAGAATGTAATCTAAGTTTTTTCTAAAAACATAATGAAATACAAATACAACATGTTTATTGTGTTCAGATGGTGATAGCATGACCTTGTCCCACAAATGAAAACATACTTGATATGCAGATTTTTATGACTGCCACGGTACTTAGTCAGCAAACATCTTTTCAAATATCCTTTATATTGTACCACAGAGAAATTTAGCAGCATTAACCTGATATTAAGTTGTGCTTATGCTGCTGGTAACCTTCCAAATGTTACTTGCATCTGTACACAGAAAAGTTCAGAAAACTCTGTGAAAAGAATCCTCTTGTTGTGGCTCATTACACCCACGTTCCACATGCGCATAAATAATCCACCAGCGCAAAAATATTTTCTCCACGCAACACTATTTTATAAAATACAAAATGCGCTTTAAAGGGTTCCGTGAAAAAGAAACAAACATCGAACAAATCCCGGGGCAAAATTGAGATTTCTTTAGGGGAAAAGAAATGGGCCTTTGCCAAATTATTCAGTACCAACTGTTCTAAAATTTGATACATACAAACTACTGTGAACGGTCTTCGTTTAGATGTTTGAAAAACGAAAGGAGTGTCTGGAGCTGGGGCTTTGAATGCCATGGTTTCATCTTTCATTGCTTCCACTTGAAGTAAACAAACATCTATTAAACTGGAGCACCTGTCTTTTTCATTAATGTCACTGCAATACTCATCTGGCGACATATGAAAAATTCATGGACGGGTTGAAGACTGGAGCCAAAGATCTATTATGAGCAAGACTGAGTGGAGTGCACTGAATAACAGCTGTCTTTATGTCCTTACATGCTTTAAGAAAAAAAAATACTGACCTTTAAGACCCTCTCTTTGTCCCTTTAAATGATGGAAACCAATAAACATGACGGAGTAAAAAGTATTGCAGATATTTTTCTCTTCAGCATTCAACAGGCTTTTAAAAACTTTATCGTACAGTGTCATTATGGGGTGTTAGGAAAAACACTTAACCTCACTGCACACTTTGTGAAATGTTAATTGGTTGCCTTTGTGGTACGTGCAGTTCTTGCTGGGGGTAATAAGGTTTAATGCAATTCATTTCTTTAGCGTAAACAAATTGTTTAGTGACATGGGTATTTGGCATTTCACTGGATACAACAAAGACACGGGCATCCGCAAAACACACAAGCATTAAATTTGAATAGTCCCTACAGGTCCCTCATTTATCACTCAAACTGAAGTGAAACAAATAGAGATTTGAATTTAAAATAATCTCAGAGGGGAAAACCCTCGAACCTTGACCGTGGCGATAGACAAATGCTAATGATTATTTTGCAACCGAGGGGAAAATGAAGGGAACAGGCTGACCTTGAGTCTGTGCAGATTAGAAAAAATACTAATACCTTTTCCTGTAGCTCAGCTGGTATAGCATTGCGTTAGCAGCGCAAAGGTTGTGGGTTCGATTCCAGGATATACAAGTACTGATAAAAAAAAAATGTATACCTTGAATTCACTGTAAGTCGCTGCCAAGTGAATAAATGTAAATGTAATGCAGCATAATTGAACTGCAGGTGGGATAAAAATTAAATGTCTTAGAGTCAATGGCTGGCTGTTTGCTAGATGGTTTCTCTTACAATGCTGCCAGTTCTGTGCTGTCATCTGTTATCAGGTGATAGCCTGCTCTAAAGTTGTTTGGTTGGCGTTGGTTGGATTGGAGAGGAACTCCTAACACTGATTGTGTGAAAAGCAGACAGCAATGTCTCACTGCGGCCGCCAAAGAGACAGACTTGCCAAGATTACGCAATCATTCTCATCATTAGGAGTGATGCATCGGGTTCTTTTTCTCTGAATTTGTCAAGATATTTAGTCATTTCTACGATGGTAAAAGGAAGTTAGAAAGAGGGCATAGATTAATTTGACTTTAAATTTAAAATGACCATCTTAGATGTGGTAATAAAAAGAGAGTTTGAGCAATCACAGTTGTGGAAAGATCTATTTTTGCCAACTGAAATGAAATGATAGAAAATACTCAATACATGCTGCAACAAATACCATCCAAAAAACAAAAGCTTTCTTATAGATGACAAAACTAATAACTAAGATACAAGATAAGACTCAGGACAATACAATAATTGAACAATATTAGGATGATTCTGATATTATAATAAATATTTTTTTCTTTAATGTCTACAATGATTCAAAATTTACTGTATTTGAGGGAAGCATGTAAACTTTAGATGCTACAGTAGGTTACACAGTCAATATGGGGATTAACAGCTGTATTTTCTAAAAGGTCTGACTTTCGAAATGTCTTTATACAACAGCAGACAAGAGAAGACTGAGTACTTTGTTTGAACGATTAACCAGTGTCAATCTCCAAATCTATTTTACCCGAACAACACCTGTAACCATGGCGACAGTTGATGACTTCCTAAACATGGGTTTCAAGCTCATTCATCAAATCTTAATTTACCAACAGCGGCTTAGTGTAGACCACAGCATTTGGGTCACACCCACACCACAAACCAGTGGGAGAAGATCCAGTGAATAACAGTGAATAGATTTAAACCTTCCACCTACAACCTAAAACCTTCTTTTTTGCATGAGTCAAGCGGTATGTGTGCAGAAGAGGGCGACTAACATGGTATGAGTTACATCACTATTACATCATATCTGTCACATGACAGAGCAGTTCCACTGACAGCACAGGTTAAACTGAATTCACTCTTAAAATAAAGGGTACTAAAGTGCATATTCTTATTCTGTGTGAACATAGAATATCACACACGGAACCAATTAGAAGTAGAAGCTACAATTGTAATGTGATGTTTCTGTTTTCTCAAAAAAATTTGAGGTCATAGATATTTTGGGATGTCTTGGATCCACTGCTCAATCAGGTCATGGCAGAAAAGTTCAGATGGGTTTAGGATTTAGACTCTTTCCGGTCATTTCTCAATGTGAAAATCCTTCTGCTTTCCTCTCATTTGTAAATTTACTTGTCTGTTTGGGAGCATTGCCAAGCTTTGACCCACATACTGGCTTCAACTGACAACTAATTCTAAGCTTCAGCTTGGAATGAATTGTTCCCTCAAAGATTTTGAGCTGTCTGGGTCTTGAGATATGCCGCAATGTTCTTTATAAACAACAGTGATTTCCTTCATTACACCCTCCCATGTATTTCTCTTCTATTTTCCTCCTTGTGCTTCCATGAGCATTGAAATTAGACACAGCATAAAATTCCTGTTGCTCTCCTGAAACATTGTATTTACTCTTGGGATGATTTAACTGGACGCAACTTCAGCCAAAAAACAGAGCTGAAAACTTGTTTGTACTTTGCCTCACTGTAGATTAATGAATGTTTTAGTCTTTTGCTATTGTTTTGTAACCTTTTCCAGCCTCATTAGCACTGACAACTTTCTTTTTCAGAGCTTCTCAGAAGTATCTTTTGATCATGGATGGATTTATTTATAAGCCCATGCCAATAAAAACCACAAACCACCCGCAAAGACAGTATATGTTCAATCTGCATGTTCAATACATTTGAAAATAATTCTTTTTGCAGTGTAAATTTTCTTATTATTACTATTAGATTAGCACACATTCAGAATTATATTAACATTCTGATTCTGTTAATATTCTAATTCTGATCATCCTAAATGGCTCAAATACTTTTGTTTATTAAAAATTACTGATAATTTCCACAACTAAAAACAAAAATTTTGGTGTACTGGACTTTTTTACAAAAACACATTGCATAACCGTCATCATTAGTCGTACAACATTACCACATTCCTTTTTTGCATTTGTATCAAAATAACTGTTCTGAACATTTGATAAGGTTCAGTGACTAAGACTATGACTAAGACTAAGAGTTCTATGTGCATGCAGGGTATGTCTAGATCATAGGACTGTATTATCAATGCCCACAGTCTAAGATTGTACAGCTCCTGGACTTAGTTGCTCTTCAAGGGGAAAAAAAATCAACAAATGTCAATCAAAGCTTTCTGGCTTTGCTATTGAAGATATGAGAGCAGAGCAGGAAGGCTCCCCACCTTGATTTCTCCCATCTTTAAGTTCATATCCTTCACTTTTATCCTCCACTGAGACCCGAGTCCTTGCCCAAGGCTTCTCTCACTTGGGGAGCCGGCTCTTCTGAGACAAAAAGATGAAGATATTTTGGATCGTCAGCTTGTGTTAATCAGCTCTTTCTGACTACATCAATCAGCAGTGCTTTGAACCTAAATGTCTGAAATATCATTAGATGGAAGTCTACATGCTAGTAATAAATTCATATGTCATAAAGTCATATGTGAAACAGATGAAATGAGGTCAGAATTTACTTATGCATAATAAATAGGTAAATCCTACAACAAAAAAAATATATGGCTTTATCATTTTTTTAATATCATTCCATGTTATGCCCATTGTGTAGGACTGTAGCTTCAGTAGACATCCTACACTGGAATATGTTTAGTTTAGACTGAATGTAATCAATTTTCTCCAGTCTGCAGACAAATGAGAGCATATGCTCTGTACAAACTCAAGTCATTAGGACAAATCACTAGACTACAAGTGTTAAAGAAAATACCTGCCACACTTTTGTTACATGCTTCATTGTTGCTTTCAAATCAATATCAACAAATTATTTATTTTTGTGATGCCAAGTCAGTGGAGAAATTTCGATCAATAAATTCCATTGTCATAAATTGGACAGGGCTGCTTAAAGACATGCACACTTTGCAACACTCACCGCTTGAAAGAAACCAAACGCAATGGCTGCATTTCAAATTGCATACTGTGGCAGTAAGTTCTACAGTTATACTACGGTATTGCAGTTCATACAGAGTTCATACAGTATGTACAGTACAAAGTACGTATATGTATGTAGTAGGACTATGTTCCTAAACAAACACAAGTCATACTTCCATTTCCATGTAACAGATGCTAAACTAACAACTGCCACAAAAACTGTACTCAGCATACATCTCTTGTTATCATCTAAACTTGCAAAACTTAAAACCTTAAAACTTAAAACCTAAATTTGGCAGCTCCAAACCTCCTGTGGCTTCATAGGATAGAAAAGTGTTTCACGTACACCATATATTCATTATACCCATTCATTATATACCCATTACCTATTTACAGAATAAAATATTTTATACTAAAAATGTGCAATATTATTATTGTCTTAATTAACTGTTTTAACCAGTGGTCACTGTGCAGTGACTAAAAAGTGGCATTGCTGTATTGCTATGCAGTTTTCAGGTTAAAAATGTCCAGGCAGCAGAACATTGAGTACAAAAAAGAAAAACTCCCCTCAGTGCAGAGTTAAAAATAAATCAGTCAAAACTTTGAAAAAAACTTTCTTTTTAATATTTCCCTATTTTAAAAGTCATCAAAAGTATGAAACAACACAA
>JAZGTK010000640.1:0-14550 GCA_036877625.1 Ambastaia sidthimunki
TTTTTTTTTTTTGCTGTTAAAGTGTAATGGAAGCATTGTTTAGTATAAAACACTGCACTGACTAGCGTGTCAGAATTGACGTATACAGAGCCAAAATACAGTTTGTTATGTCACAGGATACATAATACTGGATACAGGAACACTGTTCATCAGGAAATTTAGTATGAGGATCTTACATTGAGTTGGTCAGACAGACCTTTTTCAGGCGGCTTGTTTTTCAGAAACAACTAAAGGTATATAAAGACCTAACACAGACAGTCAGTCAGACAGTGACTGTTTACATGGACAATGGTCTGATATTAACTCATCTGTCGTCATTTGCACATATAGCATAATAATTAGCTGCACATGAAGTATTCGTAAAATTAAAAATTAATTAAAAACTAAACACCCAAAACTGTATATGCTACCATTAACAAAGATGAACTTGATGCATGAAATTCTGGAGAGTACTTTGGACGGCATGACATGGGGACGTAGTAATGTTTGCCAATAATCGGTCCATGTTCTGCAACATAAAACAGGAACATGAAAGGAATATTCTAAAAGCAACTCATGTAAACACTTTAATCAGAATATTGTCTTATTCCGAATAAAGGTCAATAATGCTGTTAATGTAAACATACAATTAAAGTACTGGGTTGTTTCTGTAAACACATTGTTGGGTTGATCAGGTGGGGGTCAAATGGGTTTGAGGGTTATTTTGACCCAGTTACTGGTCAAAATTGTTAATTCTTCGCTGAACTTTCTGGATTCTTCACTTGCCTTCAGACTGTGTTCAAGCAGCTCACAGCAGTCAGAAATTTTATAGTACGTTAATATGAATATATTTTCCTATATTTTAGCTATTTTCTATGTACAGTATTTCATATTTCTGTCTGTATGTCACCTCTGGGCATCATCTAAGTCTCATTCTTGGGGAGTGCTGTGATGTTGATGCTGTGGCAGGCTGGTCCTCTGCACACACATTTATTAGATTTTACAGTTTAGACTTGAGTATTCTATTAGTATATATATGTTTCTGGTTTGGTTACAGAATGTACATGGCTAAAATAATTCAGTGTCCTCAGGACTGCGCAGAAATTGAGGAGATAGAAGAGAAAGTGGACCTCGTAGTGTTCTTTCTCAAATTGACTGTCTTCACTTGGATTGACACATTAAGGTGCTCAGAGTTTCAGATTGAAGACAGTTCAATACTATGTTAACATAACCCGAGTCCT
Source organism: Ambastaia sidthimunki (assembly GCA_036877625.1). Classification (NCBI taxonomy): domain Eukaryota; kingdom Metazoa; phylum Chordata; class Actinopteri; order Cypriniformes; family Botiidae; genus Ambastaia; species Ambastaia sidthimunki. Next base: position 1,221 of record JAZGTK010000640.1, read on the forward strand.
TGCTTTTTGACTCTGACGTGCAGGTGCCTTAAAGGGTTATAAAACAGCTACTATATAATACTATATATGCTGCTGGAGTCTAAGGATTTTTGTCTCCTTATTCAGTCAAATATATTTTCATAGCTCAAATTGCCAAGGGTAGAGCGAGCTGTTGTCAGTAGGGCATTTTTATTTACATTTCAGTTGATTGCACATTTCACTGTCATATATACCAGTATTGTCTCATCTCAGTTTAAATGACCTAGAATATTAATTTTGTTCTATTAAAGACTGACATGGTGCAGTTGGAGCTGGAGGAGCAAATCCACTGCCTTCTTGAGAAGCAGGCCCAGCTACGAGAGCTGAGAACAGCACTGGAAACATTTAGACAGCAGACGCTCAAAGATTCATGGTAGGTCTGCGGCTGGATGTTGATGGACTGTACTCAGCTTGATGTTGATGTACTCGTGACACCTCTACCTCGATGGAGTCACCGATGACCAATATTGCGCAGAGCCACTACACAACAATATGAAGGAAGAGGAGAGTATCGGCGCTGTCATGCTGCACGTGAGTGTGAATGACGTCCCATGTCAGGAACCTTAAAGACTTTATGCTGCTCATCGCCAACAGTAAAGACCATTTGTGTCAGGACCACTTCCCACATACCTAAGAGAAAATAAAAGGTTCAGTAGATTTTTTCATTTTTATTCTTCACTAAATGAATGGTTAATTTCTGGTGTAATGAACAGAAACTGCTCTTTATGAATAATCTTTTCTGATTATGAGACTCTTTTCTGGGAACAACCTAGGCTTATCTGTCCAGACGGCCTGCACCCCAGTTGACTCTGAGATATTGTCTGGCATTAAGATCTGCTCTAAGACACTATGCACCATTTGACTAGTAAGTTCGGCTTCTACCTATAGCCATTGTTGTTGTTTTTAGTTAACAAATAAAAGCGCTTGTATAGCCAAATCTATAGAGACTGTGTCTGTTCCCCCAAATGGCAAGGCTAAAAGATAAACTTGTGGCAAGACCTAGACAAAATCTTATCTTGATTAAACCAGAAAGCAACAATATGAGAGAATAAAAACGACTGAGATTTTAATTATATCACATGGACTGGACCTTACAGATATAGATATCACACTGTAAAGTGATGAGATCAGCTATCTTTATTATGCCTGAAATAAGATGATGATTAGTGATGTTAGCCTAATTGCTCCACGCTATCAAAAGGGCAGAATGATTATTCCAACCACCAAGGACAGATTCACAAATGCCCTGTCTGACCTCTCAAACCTACTTAGCACAGCAATAAACACTAATGAGCTAGATGAAATCATTAGCAGTACACTAGATACTGTCGCATCTATCAAATAAAAAAAGTAAAGAAGAACTGCAAAAAGCACTGCACCATGGTACAATAGTACAACTCTTACTCTAAAGAAAGAAACTCGCAACCTTAAGTGGAAATGGAGACAACTGAATCTGGAGGTTTTTAGATTAGCGTGGAAAGACAGTATGTCCCGCTACTAAAAGGCTCTAAAAGCTGTACATTAAAGCACACTAATAGAAACATAACAATGCTAGGTTTTTATTTAAAACAGTTGCCAGATTAACAAAAACACTACCTGAAGACAATGTGCCATCAAACCTTAGTAATGACTTTTTCGTGACTATAATCCGTGACTATATCTGATGACTTATTAATAATTATCCCTCAAGAACAGTTGCAATGCTTCACAGTCATAAGCCAAAAAAAACTGATTTAATTAATCATCACATGAAAACCATCAACACTTATTAGACCCGATACAAACTAAACTTTTGAAAGAGCCATTACCTGTAGCTAAGGAGCTTCTTCTCAATATTATTAACTCCTCTCTATCTCTAGGTCATGTCTCAAGATCCTTAAAGTTACCAATTATCAAACCTCTCATAAAGAAACCACAAGTAGATTTAAATGAACTGGCTAAATTATCAGTTCATCAGACTAAATCATCAGACTGTGTTAAATATTTAAAGTATTGGATGACTCGTAATTTTCTTCTTTTAAGTTCAAATATGACACACACATTACTTATTAGACCAAGCCCATGTAAACAAGCTTTCTGAATATAATTTTCAAATAGAATTGTAACATCACCTCATCCAATACAGTCAAAGACTTAGGCATCATATTAGAAAGTAATTTGTTTCCGTATTGCTTACAAAGTGCTAATGCTTACTTAAAGCCTTAAACAAGTTAACCCCTATGTACTTAATGGACCTTCTCTCAAGCTACAAGCCAACGCGCTTTTTACGCTTGCAAGACTCTGGACTTCTTGTTGTACCCAGTTGTTAACGTTATGAATAGCAGCTACGCTAATTATTCTGTTTTGTGTTTTTATCTCGAGAAATCAATCCCGTCAAAGGGAGCCATGTGATCTTAAAGTGACTCTCATTTTATTTTTCCACTGTAGCTTCAGATTACGCCTGCTCTAGTATGGATCCAGCATTTTACAGATGATCCAACAATATGTAAAGAGAATGCAGACCCTACACAACAACAAAGACAACAACTCTGATCTAACATCTGCAATATCTTTAAATAAGTTTTAATTACAAATAACAGTTTTTGGCAATGTACATTCTATTGCATTTCTGTACAGCACTTTTTAAACAAAAGCTTTTCTGCCTGAATGGCCTTCCTTCAGACTTAAATCTGAAGACATTTTGCAGGCGCCTTTTAAAGGCTTTGTGGCGGGCAATGCTATGTCATATGACCTTGACCTACCTATAAACAGGCCTGATTTTACATTTACGTGTTCCCCATAGCATCAAACCTGACGCAGTGTTTCGTCCCCCATCTCAAGGAACTGGGTTACATATGTAACCTGAGACGTTCTGTGAATGTTTCTGTCAAAACCAGGATCATTCATCAATAACAATAACTTTTGAGAGCTTTAGAACTGCACCGGTAAATGAGCTAGTGATATACAACCTTCACTGCTTAAATGACAACTAATGTAAGGAGAAATAAATCCATTAAGCATTTTATTGCCCTTAAGACCTACTATAACGAGTTGCTAGGACTTGTATGAACACTGTGGCTCTGGGTAACCAAATTGTCCTGTGAATTTAACAGTGGTGTGTTCAATTATGTTATCAGTGTAACGCTAGCTAACATTGCATACAGTAATTTATAGTGGTGTAATGTTATTAGGCTGGGCTATGACATTTTTACCAATCATTTTACTCTATTTTAGTCAACGCTTTGTTGCTGTTCAAAGTGAGAGACGAATATGAAAAATTAAGTGGGCAAGCTCTCCATTTTATGTTTGTTACCAGTGGCGATTCTGCCCTTCAGTTTTGAAACTTGGAGGAACACAAACTATATCCAACATGCCTCAAATTAGCTTAAAAAATTAAATACTATGGGTTTTGTGTGTCACTGAATTTATATACCCTATGACACCACAAGGGGCATGTTTCAAAATTTGATATAAAATGACCATTTCTTCCAAATTAGTTGGGCGTTTTATCAACAGTGATTCATGAAAGTGACAAAATTAAAACCAGTTTAGTAGAATGAGTTTATTTTATTATTTTAACCAGGTATAGTGTCCGAGACAGATCAGACACACAGCAACTTAGAAATTTCCCCAGGACTACAGGTCTTTAATGTTTTGTTTATATATATTTCTGTGCACATTTAAACAAATGTTTTAGTTACCCTGTTAAACAAGATCACATGTATCTGTGTTTAGTATCTATAAGTTGCATTTCATATTCTGAACATTAATGTCAATAACATTTTGATAACTGTCGGTGTATTAACATAAAACTTCAAAGAGGTTTCCTCCTCGATATCCAATCAAATTTCATATGCAAAACAGCATGTTGGAAGACAAAGAGAGTTAACTTTCTTTCAGAGAGATTTACCTCTAATTGGATCACAGGGCGTGACATCCTCACAGTTTAATGACCAGTGTCTTTAAACTCTTCCTGGCTCCTTCCTTGGGCTATCTTCTACAGTCCTTTAAGGATTCTTAACAGGATAAGAATGCTAAGCTAGAAATTCTCAGCAGACCTCTAAGCGTGCCAGACTGTGGCTTAGTCTTTCCATTCATCAAGGACCTCTGCATCAAACTGGTTCTCTCTCATCAATACAACATCCAGCGAAGATCAACTATAGCCTCAACTACTCAACCGCATCAGGACACTTTCCTTCCATGGGCAAGACATGCAAGTATCCCACTTGGCCTTAGTAATTCGAGCTTTAACTACCATTAGCCCTTTTACTGAGTGTGGAAATTAAGAAACTGATGGTTCATTCAGGCTGTTGATCTGCTGGGTTTCCAATAACCTCATTTTAATCTTTACTCTGCCTTAACCTTTCAGTGCTGAACTGTACACGTGTTGTGCGTTTATGTATGTTAGAGTAGTATGTGATTAGTATAGTTAATAAAGTCTTGTTTGTATCACACATGATGTTGTGGTGGTTCATGCTCATAATCTGGAGTCCCCAATGCTGCTGATCTTTGCTACATGCTCTGTAAAAGTGTTAAATCAATGTATTAGATTAGTTTAGATACCTAATCAATTATTAATATTTCTTGTTTGGAATAATATTTGTTTCCCTAACACATGGAATGGTAGAGAATAATTAATTTTGAGTGAACTTTATTTGTAGAATGCTTTATTTGTGAACAAACCTCAATATTAATCCTCTACATTTATTACACAGACATTTACCCAATTCATTCAAACATGTTTATGCCTTGTAATCATTACCCTGACTGGAATTGAACATAAACATTTATCTTTTTGTATAACTTTTACATTACATGCGAGCATCTTATTTATTCATGCTAATATCAGCTTGTTTTGTTTCCATGTCTCAACCATGGGTTCACAAGAACACCCGAGACACACGAACCCAGCTCTGGTTCAGTCATATGATCAGCCTCGTTCTACCTAATAATTATCACAGCTGGCGTCAAATCAGAAAGGGATGGGAATGATCATCACCTGCACCTTTGTATCCCTTAAGCAACAAGACACTGACAAACCCTACTCCTCTATGTTCAGAAACATCACACATCAAAGATTGGATGCAGTAAACACCACTTGACACAAACTATGAGATGGACTTTAATACTTTTGGAATGATTAAATGCCTACTTAACTGCCTGGATGACTGCTTTGTGTATTGTTTGTGAAACAACTCATTAAAATAACATTCAAAATCACAATCACAAGGCATGTCGTTGTATTATTGCATTACAGAACAGTAATTATAATATTGCATTCTTTGTTGTTTTTAATTGAAAAAGCCAACACATTGTTATTCTATTTAAGAATATTATTGTTGTTGTTGTTGTTATTCTGAGACTCAGATTTTCTGACTGTAACTCCTCCTACAGTTTTCAAGCTACAGCAATGAAATTTTTCAGACCTTCAGGGTGTTTCCTAACAGATCAGACTTTTGGAATTTCCGTAGCGGGCCTCCAAACAGGTCCAATTGAAGGAATATTAAAAAATACTTACTTGCTACGAAGACTATAGTCCAGGGTTTCCTCTATATTTACATTTATTCATTCAGTTCATTTATTCATTCATTCATTCATTTGGCAGACACTTTTATCCAAAGCGACTTACAGTGAATTCAAGGTATACATTTTTATCAGTACTAGTGTTTCCTTGGGATCGAACCCACAACCTCTGCACTGCTAACGTAATGCTCTACCAGTTGAGCTACAGGAACACTACAGGCTACAGGAACTGTTGCTGAATTCTCAGCGCTGCTACAAAAAAAAAAAAGATCTGCAAATGATCAAAGCAAATGATCTGGAATTCATATAGAATGGAAAAGAAGCTTTCTAGATATTGGAATCGAGCCTACAAGCTCGCGGCGAACTACAGTACCACTCCAGGATTGTCACGAATGTCACAAATGTCCTGAGTGTCAGTCAAATTATTTATTAAATATAAATTTAAAGGGTTATTTTGCAAAATGTTATTTTCAGCACACAGCACGACTGCTACAGAAATTTCTAGGGGAAACACTGATAGTCACATGACCAACCACATTGAAACAAGCAAGCTTGTGCTGGGTCATGCGAATAGATGCTACAACGTGCTAACATCATATTATTATTTTATTATTAGATTGTTATATTAAAATGTGAAATTAGTCCCAATTGTGTTAGGGAATGTCCTAAAGTATTTCGAACCATTATTTCAAACCATCTGAGCTTTTTCAAGCCAACATAGTAAAGTTTGAGGACAAAATTATCCAGTTATGATTAATAAAAAATGTAAAAGTGAGACCCAAAAGTAAAAGAAAACAACCCAATGTATAGGTAATATTTAACCCAGCAAGAGAGTAAAGTTCACCCACCAGTTGGGTCACATAAACAGCCCAGAAATTTGGGTTACTTTAACTGATTATATACACAGTTCAGATTCTGATGACTTCTTACAATATTCCAATGTGACATGCAAAACAAGTCAATTAGTAATGTGGGAAAACAGGCCAGAAATGTTTTTTTCAGCTAACAGTTTTTGAAATCAACGAGTCATAAGAATAACTTGAAATTCAATGCAAAGCAGTGCTTTACTACAATGACTTAAAGGAATAGCTCACTTTAAAAATAAAAATTCTCTCATAACTTACTCACCCTCATGCCATCCTTGGCGTTTATGATTTTCTTCATCCAAACACAATTAGTTATATTTATTAATATCCTGACTAGTGTTCATTCCAGAAATTTCTCTGGCTTTGCTCACCATCTTTTATCACAATTTGCTTGAAAATGCTCAGTGGAAGTTTCACACACCACCCCTGACACATCTTTGTTTCATAGAGGCAAATTCAACGCCAGGCAACAACCATCATCTTTGACATACTATATTGCAGGTTCTTTAGCCTACCTGTACACAACACCCAGGACATATAACCATGCAGAGATTGAAAACAAACAGCATTGAATATAGATGATTAAATCCACTTTCGAAAAAATAACTGCTGGACAACTTTTGAACCATAAAACCTAAGTGCTATAGATTTTACATGCATTACTGTATATTGTGAACAGTCTGTGTGCAATGATAGGGCAGAAATGAAAACCCTTGACTTTATACAACTGTTGTGGCGGTGCTATAATATAGACGGTTTCACATGCTATGATGGTAGTTTAATATAAACTGTGGTACTGAGCTATATATTCATGTACCATGGCATTTACATGGTACCATGTCTGAATTACATGACACTGTATATAATATAAACATGACCATAAGGTAATTTGTCCATTAACACAGCACCCACAGTTTCAGCCAAAAAACATGCATACCTGCAGTACAATGGTGTAATCAAATAATAAAAATGTAAAAGACTGATGTTGAATGCAGTTTACAATTGTTGGGGAGCACTCCAGATTTTAGTTATTGTACCAATAACTGTGGTTACACCCGTTAATGACTGACAGTTACAATTTCATTGTTATGAGTTATTTTAGTGAGTATCTCAGTTATTATGCTGCTTATATGGTAGGGGATTAATAAAATGTTGCAGAGTCCTTGAGCAAGACTTCCATATTTAGCCTGTTATGGTTTTAAATACAATCCCATGAAAATCCTTTTCCACTAACTGGTGTATTTCTCTGTGTGAATGATTGCTCAGTTTAAGGTATCTGACAAAGGGGGAACTGTATTTTGACAATTTTTTATCCATCACGCACACATTGCATCCAAAATCATCCATTTCACGTAATGGACATTTTTCCATCCATTCAGGGCACAGGAGCCACCAAATTTAGGAAGTTAAACTTAATATACATTTTATTTCTGTTGGTTAAAACAAACGTCTGACATTATTCTTTTCATTTTCATTAAAGGTAGTGCAGACAATGTTGGACAAGAGTAGAAACGTACCCTAGCTTTGAAAGCATACCACCGATACCATGCCTCCTCCAACACGAGCACATACATAGTTTAACAGTCAATGCATTCAGATCTTTTTATGGTATTTTAAGGGATTGCTAGCAGGATGTAAAGGGACTTTACCAGCATAAATATTTCTAAAAAGATTGCCTATCGTGTCTTTAATTGTTTTAATTTATACAAGTTATTGAATGATCCTATACAAAAATTACTTCAAATAAAACGAACCCTAAGAGGTCATTGGAGTGTGGTTCAACGGGAACTCCATTCCCTTTGGCATAATGTATAAATATTTGTTCCACCCCTTTGTATTGATTGGCTTAAAAAAAAGTAAAAATGTTCAGAACATTTAATTGTTTTAATTTAAAATCTTAAAACTGACCTGAGAAACAGTGAAAATGGAAAAAAAAATTTAGAAACATTGTGCCACACTAAACAACCAACCCAATAAAAAAANTGATTGGCTTAAAAAAAAAAAAAAAAAAAGTAAAAATGTTCAGAACATTTAATTGTTTTAATTTAAAATCTTAAAACTGACCTGAGAAACAGTGAAAATGGAAAAAAAATTTAGAAACATTGTGCCACACTAAACAACCAACCCAATAAAAAAAACAAAAAAAAACACTGCTGATATACATATGAAGGCAAAACGCAAAAGGAGTGTTGGGGGGGATTTGGGGTTGAAAGAAAAAGGCAATTCATATCTCCTGAGTGTCTTTAGTAGGGCAGCTTGACAGCACCGAGTCACATGTCTCCAGTAAGAGCTTCTGGCAGCTCACACATATGTCTTGACTGTACCAGTCCCGCATAGCAAGACTGTGAACAGATGTTGAGCTAGGCCCGCAAGACACCAGAACCAGAGGAACCCTGAGACATCAGCAGACAATCAGCACATTTATACATTGGTGGATAACTAAAAACTGTCAGTTCTAAAGGTTATTTTTAAAAAGAACAAAACAAATCATAACGGTAGGGTAGGCAATTTCAAAGAGATGAGTTATAATAACCTAGCTTTGAAAGCATAAGGTCCCACCCTCCCTTTAAAGTGCTCTCTAAAGCCACACCTCCTCCAACACTTAAACCCAAATAAATATAGCATGACATGAAAACAGGACATTCTATCATTGCATTTGAATTAAATTCAACGGAAGATATACACCGACATTTACATATTAAGAAACTTAGACTGCTGACATTTATATCTCCATGCAAGCTGGAACAGCATATCCTGCTTAATATGATACCCGTCATCTATCATGTTAATTGACGAAGTGTCACAAAGTCTCAGAAGTGCATACTGTTTTAGTGGCCAATCTAAATACATTACCCTCCAATAGACCACTGAGAGATGCGAGCCTTTGCACATAATGACATGTATATCTAATGCACGTCATCTTTACTTTTTAACTCCTTTAATAAAACTAATTGGGGACACTAGGTGAGTAGTTAATGTACATGCCATAAACAATTTGCAACAATACTATATTGTTTTCAGTGTTGTACATGTTTGGCAATTTTTCTGCATTTTATTTTTTATTACGTAAAGCCATTTTGAAGCAATGCAATAATGTAAAAAGCACTATATAAATAAATTTGAACTTGGTGATCGCTGTCAGGATGTGAAGAGACTTAACCAAAAAAAGAAATTACCCACCCTGCCTTTAATGTGTAAGGAAAATAATACCAGTAGTGTCAAACTGTGATGTCCATTTCTAAAATCTGGACAAATTTGCAGTTGTTGTCTACTTACCAGGCTGAATCCCAGGACCAGCGTTCATTCCAGAAATTTCTCTGACTTTGCTCACCATCTTTCATCACAATTTGCTTGAAGAAGCATAGTGGAAGTTTCACACACCACTTGGAGGGCAGACACATCTTTATTGCAAATAGAGGAAAAACTTAACCACCATCTTTGACATACTTTACAAACATTGCAGGTTCTCTATCCTACCTGTACACAACAACCAGGACATATAACCCTGCGGAGATTGGAAACAAACAGCATGTCATTACTTCAAAGCAAGTTGTAGCAAGTCAGTAAGCAGCCAGAAAATTCTTACCTACTACATAGAGAGCAGACATTATGCCATGTGAAATACAGGCTTCTCATTGCGCAACATGAACATCCCTAATACGAACAGAATATTAGGGAGACTTCCAACGCATGAATTTAAGACAGGACAGGGCAACTATGGCCCTCAAGGTCCACTGTCCTGCAGAATTTAGTTTCAACTCGGAGACATACTTGAACAAGCTAACCAATGTCTTCAGTATTACTAGGAAGTTACAGACAGGTGTTTGATCAGGGTTTGTTTAAAACCTGAAAGTAGACGTCAAGGGCCAAAGTTGCCAAGCAACTCTAAATAATGCCAATTTTTTACCCGCCAGTCCTTGTATCTTTCACACATCAGGTTATTCATGTCTCCTTTGTAAGAACTATGCATTTTCTTGACATCAACAATGGTTGTGAGAACGGAGCCCTTTTTACTGCTGTTAACCTTCAAATAGAAAACTTACCAGTTTTAAGAGATACAATGAGAACATTGAAAGACATTTTATACATTGATAAAGCTTTTTAGCCTTTTTTCTTGATACTTAATGGTATGGAGGCAGCATCATCAAGTGTTTAGTCAAGTTAATTTTTGCAACCAAATGTATACAATAAAGGGTGGATAAAGATTAGTATTCCACTGGTCAAATGATATCAACAGTGGCCACCTTTATCTAGACCAGGGATGGGGAACCTTATTCATGGAGGGCCTGTGTCCTGCAGGGTTTAGCAGAAAAGGTTCCTCATTCCTGGTCTAGAATAACTTAAGTCTTCACCTCATGTGAGTGGACATTTACTTTGTGTACCTTAAAAGTTATGTTTAATTATGTAAATATTTTCTATAGGAAAATTCCCAACATAAGACACACCACTTTGAAGAGCTCTCTGTTGCTAGCAAAAGATCTTGTCCGACGCTTTCCAGTGCAGACTTTCAAGCCTAGAGATATCCAAAATGTTAGTACAAGACAATATCCTGTTTTTTTTTTTTTTGCAAAATACCCTGCCAGGTCATGTTTTGTGCAAGGAAGACAAATCAAAACCAATGTTTTTGCACAAATGCAAAATCAAGCTTAAAAATGCAGTCTGTAACTTCGGTCACCCTACTGCCCTCTCAATTCTAAACAACAAATTGCAGAGTACTTATTTTCCTAATGTTAATGACAAATTCTGAACAAGTGCTGTAAGAAAAAGCTACACACAATGCACCATCTAAAGTACCAGAACAAGTGAATAGTAGCCAAATCTTTGTTTACAGGCAAACATTTCCTGTGCAATTAGACCTGACAGCTCAGAATATAAATCATACATTTACCATTGCAATTGAGATTAAGGAGATTGTTAAACACAGTCTCATACTTGTTTTTTAAAAAAAAAAAAAACACCTTACCATAAAATGTCCTTACGGTCCTTGAATTGTATGCAAAGCGGAACTTTTAATTTGTGTGAAAAACTGATGTTTACAGTATTCCAAGCAACAATACAAATTCTCTTCTGCATCACTACTCACCTGTAAAGCGGGAATCTTGCCAACAAGAATTTCCAGAATTTAAAGCTTCCTGCACAATAAGTGTCGTTGTTATACAACTATAAACTAAAAAGTCATTTGCTGAAAGTTTAGTTTTGTAAAAATCCATACAGAGCTCATACCTCTGAATGCTTCCTCTGTGTAGTTAGCTTCACATGGAATGTATCCTCAGTTTCCTCATTAATAGGAAAGCTTTCTGCTGTTTTGAGTAACAGCAACAACGTTATTGCTCAAATAAAAGATTTTCTGCACAACGCTGGCCTAAATTCTTTAAAAATAGGCTTTTATACATTTATAGGTTAGCTCCCCGTTGTGTGATAGGCATTTCCACCGGTTGGTAGAGCGAATCTCTTGCATAAGTAGTTCATGCAGACAGGTTTGCTCTTTGGGCTTTAATTCCATCTTGCGCTCCGAGACCTAAGGAAAAGGAAAAAAGTTATTTTCAGAGAAAGGAAGCCTGATGTTCTTTAAAAATTCACTTGTGCCAATTTAAACTTTAAATTAACACGAAACTGTGCTCACAACCCATTTTTCTTCTATAATGTGGCATTTATTTATTTGATTTAATTCAACAACTGACTGGACGGTAACAAGTGACCTCCATCTGATCTTTGGAGAGGTTGAAAAATTAAGAGGGATTTTGTGACTTCAGAGATTAAAGTTATTAGATTAAGTTATTGTAATAATAAACAGTATAAATAAAATGCAAAGAACATGCAAAGACAATTTTCAATGTGCATTGATAAAACACACTCATGGTCTAACAAAAAACAATTTAAGTAAATTGGGTCAATTTGGAATTCATGTTTACTACCTTTTTTCTCCCGTCATCCAGTTTATGACAGAAAATTGCCAAACCTTGAGGGGTGTAAGGGTTTGATATTGAAATTGTACAAAAATCACATTTCTTTTTACCGGTCGCAGCTTCGGTCGTGAGCGGATAAATTCTAAAAGAGTCTGGTGAGGGTCTTGTTTTTTTTGGCCATTACCAACAGCCTGTAATCACAGCAATATACAGAAATTGAGGCAACAACTCAGACTTTTCTGGCTAAACTACTTTTTCAAAAACATTGAAATATGATAAACATCCACTGACATAGGAGCAAAAACAAAGGAGTCAGGTAAAAATGGAACACACCTGAACTTTACGCAGTGTGTATTGCCTACACTGGATATCCAGCAGTAGCTGGTTGAATGGGGCAGTCTTCACTGGCAGGGGACATTTACTGACATTCTGAGTCTTTGCCAACGGCCTTAAAACTACACCCCTGCTCAACTCATCCACTAGATCCTTCCATCCAGATACCTACAGGGTGCCAAAACAAACGTCACTCCACAATGAAACTTGGATTACTCCCTTTACTGGTAGGAGGGTAAATAGCACAATTGTCTAGAAAAGTCCTGGTCATATTTAACCTATTAACCTGATGGATTAGAGGTTATAAAATTGTAAATTATTTCCTGCACAGGTGACAGTTTAGCTTCATAAAACCAACATATCTTCAGGAGCCACAGGGATTAAAGGAATTAGTTAATCCAAAAATAAATCTGATGTTATTTTACTCACCCACAGGTGATTTATAAAATCACCAAAAGACCATGTTTTCAGCTAAAAATATTCTGTAGCATTCCATTAAAGAAAAAGAGATGGCACACATGGACCTACATTTTAGGAGACTGCAAGTGTAAAAACTTCTGTAGTTTTCATTGAAGTGAAATATAACCCAGACATTTCATTATGAGAGACTTACTCTATTTTTACACTTACCCAATCTGTGGTCATTTCTGTAACCAGTTTGGTGTCTGGTTCAATTATTAGTTTCTGAAGACTCTGTTTGCAGAA